>RBNI01001139.1:0-24147 GCA_003990745.1 Jimgerdemannia flammicorona | reverse complement strand
TTACTTTATTATTAGCTAAAATATTAATTCAATAATATTTATATTTAAATTATAATAAATTTATAAAGTAATAATTATATAACATTGGCCCATTTTTGACCCTCACTGTATAGCATAACTCATCTAGGTTACAAGATAAGCAATAATAACTAATCATAAGTCATTATGACCACAAGATAGACATCTCAAGGAATATAAAAGAAGGACTAAGGAACCACAGTAGTAGTAACTCAAATAAGACTCACAAAATCTTGAAATATTTTAAAGACTCACTATAAACAAAATGTCTACTGTCCACTAAAACTCAAGATCCAGGAACTATCAAGACTTCTCAGTTCAAGAAAGGATGTTTCAAGATATCAAAAGAGCCATAAGGACTCATATAAGAAGGACTCCTAGTCTCAACCTAGATACTGATGACCCTTACCACTTTATCCTCTACTATCATAAAATGGAAACAAGGATTATTATTACTACTAAGTGTCTCTGGATATGATAGAAATATAAAATAGAAAATCTCCTCTACCAGGAATTTTCATAGGTCAGTCTCCAGGAGATACAAGATGCTATTCCTATAGATATATACAAATTGAGAGAAGTCAAAAAGATCTATCAGATCTTCAGATATACATCTTGGTCAATCTTTAACTTGGAGTATACCAGAGTCTCAGACTTTAAGGAATTGTCAGCCTGTCATACAGATACACTGGAGGCTATAGTGGCTACAGAAGCCCAATCTACTATCACTCTCAAAAGTGATGAGATAGAAGAGTTCTGAAATTCTATCCTCTAGGACAATCTAGATCAATTTCTGTAAGAATTAATCTTGATATTCCAAGGCCTCAGTATTCAGGTTAGACCCCCTCAAGATTCCACCTTTGTCTCCTACTTTATAGAGAAGAACCTTATAGATTAAAGAGCCTCTAATCTCCTTACTCTCCTTATTACCACTGAACATGATAATGTTATTAGTGATGATGTTGTTCTGCTAATTAGTGACATATACAAAATATATAAAATATATAAAATAGACAAAATATTCTCTAACCTCATTTCCTTCAAAGACATCTTGTCTCTGATCTCTAGCCTTGATGATAGTGATAAAGATGAAGTCTCCAGGATCTTGAACATTCTGCTCTAAGTTCTTTGTATAACTGTTGGAATTCTTCTGGTATTCTAATCTTATATAACTTAGAAATTATTCCAGCATTCTGATCTTGCATAACTCAGAAATTATTCTAGCATTCTGATCTTATGTAACTTAGAAATTATTCCAGAATTCTGATTTTATACAATCAACTGAACAGATACTTGAATTTATACTTAAAATCTGAAGTTTTCTATATTTAAGTATCTCATTTATTTGATTATTGAAATTTATATTTAGTTTTATAACTTAGTAATTATTGAATTATATTTTGTATCTCATTTCTTTTGAAATAAAGTCAGTAGTTAAGTATTCAAACACTCAAGTTCCCAACTACTTAAGAAGTACAGAAGTTCTAGTCCTTTACTCAATTCCAAGCAAGTGAATTCAGGAGATAATAGAATAGTTTAAAGATAAGAAGTTTGAGGACTATAAGACCTTAGGAAGGCACTCCAATAGAACTTACTTATAAGAAACTTATAGTTGGTCTAAGAGATATATCTTGAAGAGAATCTGATATACTTGGAGAACTTAGTATCCACTATATGATATCAGATATAGTATATCTAGAAGTTCTGAGTCATGTTTGTATAATATAATACCCAAGTACTATATTTATTTAGTATTTTGAAATTTAACTATATTTTGAGATTTGGGATCAGCTATTATTATTGAAATACTAGACTGATTGCCATATCTTTAAATATATATATTCACAAATTATTTCAGAGTCTAAAGTACCTCTTTTAGTTACTATAAGATCTTTACTACTTAAAAAAACTCTCTCAATTGGAGCACTTATTGCTGAGATATCTAAGTAGTCACATATTATTTTTGCTAAATTTGAGAAATCTCTACTATAGCCCTAATATTCTTAATAAATTAAATCAATTAGAGAAACTCAAATAATATTTCAAATTGACCTAATTCAAATATGAATTCCCAACTTACTTACTACTAAGATAATATATCAACTCTTACTTGAAATTTAACAGTTTTACTTTTTAAATAAGTATCTATCTCTTGCTTAGAATTTGTTATCAGTTTTTGTCTTTTGTTAAATATATGTTTATATAGTATAACATTGATATCATCTCCTACTTTTTCATACTCTTTAGAACTTATTCAATTAATTGATCTAGGTAGAGGAGTATAGTTTTTATTATAAACTATACAAAGTTTGTCTTTAGCCTCTTTAATCCAAATGTCTTTTCAATTGTGTAATAAATAATATTTTAGCTTAAGTCTGGAATTAAGTATTGGTTTTCATTAAAAAATAAATAAAAATAAAATTTAAAATAAATTAGTAGTATTTAACAAGTAAATTTCAAAATAGATTTATACTGTTTTCAATATCAAGTGAATTTTAAAATAGATTTACACTATCTCTAATATTAAGCCAATTTTGAAATATTTACTTACTAGTAGTACTTGCAAATGAATTGAATGAAATTAAGTTGAATCAAATGAGAGGTCTGAAAAGTCAAATTGAATCAGAATTTTTTCAAGTCAAATGGAAGTCAAATTGAATGGAAGTCAAATTGAATGGAGTCTCAATTTGATTAGAGTTGAATTGAATAGAGCCTCAATTTGATTAGAGTCAAATTGAATGAAGCCTCTATTCGATTAGAGTCAAATCAAATGGAGGCTTTATTCAAATGATGATATTACAAAAATTTTATTGATTATAACACAGGCTAGGCTATCAATGACACAGACTATCAATGATTTCTCTTATATCTAACTACTGCTGCCTGATGAGTATTATTGTATACTCTTTTTTGGAGAGATAGATTCAGAGTCAAAGGGTTGATCTTCTGACAGATTTAAGATATCATACTACATTTCTTTCTATATCACCTACAATTGTAGCAACTGATATATGAATGATCTCTTTTCAGAACCAGAACCTCCTTATCACTTAAAATTACAATGTCTGGAGTATTATTATCAGAAATTTCAAACATATCATCAATCTCTACTTCAATATCTGAATCCAAAATCCCAATAGCAGTAGTATTGGCAAGCATGTCATCCTCCACTTCAATATCTGAGTCCAAAATATCAATGGCAGCAGTATTGGGAGTGGCAGCATTGGGGGTTATAGCAGTAGCAGTATTGGGGGCTACAGCAGTAGCAGCATTGAGGGCTATGACAGTAGTAGTATTGGGGGCTACAGTAGTATTGGGGGCTACAGTAGTATTGGGGGCTATGGTAGTATTGGAGGCTATGATAGTAGTAGCAATGGTAGCAGCAGTATTTGGGATGACAGTAGCAGTAGCAGTGGGTTTGGCCTTGAATACTTCATCTATATCTAGATTGATAGCAGTGACAGTGAGTTTGGCCTTGAATGCTTTATCTATGTCTAGATTGAATTCTTGAATTACTTTGATAATCTTCATTCTTATTTTCTTATATTCAACTCTAGACTTGTTTCCTTCATTGAGCTGGCTAGAGACTTTATGGATTCTCTGATTTATTTTCTACAATGCTCTGGTAAGATCTTTAATAAGTATATAAAGATTGATATAGAGAGAGGAAGAGGACTTTTTTTTTTTTTTTTTTTTTTTTTTATAGAAATTTTCACATCAGAAGTACTTATTTATATATTTTAGATTAGAGTGCCCACCATATCTTAAGCTTTCAAAGTGTCTGCTTTCACAAAGCATCTATGCTTTTGAAGTACCTATGTCTGCTATATCTTAAGCTTTTAAATTGCCCACTTTCGAAGTGCTCACCATATCTTAAGCTTTCTGTTTCCAATACAACTCTCATCAAAATTCTCATAACCCATGACTATATCTATGGTACTCTGACAACATCTGTCTTACTTTCAAAATATCTACCCTAATGACATCTACCCTACTTTCAAAGTGCCCACCATATCTTAAGCTTTCAAAGTACTTGCTTTTAAAGTACCTGCCATATCTTAAGCTTTTAAATGCCTGCTTTCAAAGCACCATATCAGAGGGATTTTATGATAAGTATTTCAATTTAATTATATAAAAATAGTTATATTTCGAGATTTTGGAGTTGGCTAGCACTAGGCTGATTGCCATATCTTTAAATACATATATTCTCAAATTGTTTCCAGTTTTAAAACATCTCTTTTAAGTGATATAAGATCTCTACCATTAGAAAAGATTTTCTCAATTAGAGTACTTATTGCTGAGATGGCTAAATAGTCTCATACCATTTTTACTAGATTTGAGAAATCTCCAATATGGCTCTAATGTTTTTGAATATATTTTAATTTGAATTAAATATGATTCAAATTAAAGTCTCAACTTACTTGTCACTAAAATAATATATCAATTCTTGTCAGATATTCAACAATTTCACTTTTCAAATAAATATCCACCTCATGCTCAGGGTTTGCCATCAGTTTTTGTCTTTTATTAAATATATGTTATTGTAATGTAGCATCAATATCATTGATTTCAGTATCCACAATATTAGACCATTCTTGATAAACTGATCTAGGAAGAGGAGCATAGATTTTATCATAAGTTGTATAAACAGCTCTCTTGGTAGTCTTAATCCATTCAGACTCCTATTTGTGAGATATATAATATGATAGTTTAAGTCTAGGGTCAAGTACTGATATATTCAAAGAAAAATAAATTGGAAATATAAAAATTCAAAATGTAAAATTCATATAGTTCTTGAGTTTTAAAATTTTAATTACTAGTACCAATATAATAAGTTGGAATATCTGTTATTGAATAATATATTTTCAACTTATCAATAGCTACTGTTAGTACCAGATAAATAGTATTCAATTGGTAGTATTTGATTGCTCTCTTGTAGTATTTGATTGCTCATCTGTAGTTTTTCAAATCTTCTCATCATGCTCTTCCAACATATTCAGTAAGCAGTAAGATCTGTTGCCATTTTGAAGCTCTTTAGAATTTCCACAGTGCCTTTCAATATTTCCCAAGTATGGCTCTCAATAGTATATTTTCTTAAGTCTTTGTCTACAATAACAGTTACAGTTAAAGGCTATATATTATAGAAAATAAATTTATTAGATTATTTTAATCAAATTTTGAATCAAATTTTGAATTGAATTTAAAAATGAATAAAAGACTTATATTTGAAAATTCTAAGATCCACTCAATTATAGAATATATTGAATTTCATCAAGTTTTGATATCTAAAATAAGTTCTTTCAGTTTGAGTCCAAATATTTTGCACTTCTTAACAAATTCCTCTTGATGCAGTAAAGATGATCAAATCTTCATAATGATCATTCAAAGTTTTGAAATTTCTCTGCTCTCAGTTATATTAACAATATCTTAATCAGCCTTTAGACAGGTTAAAAAATCCTAAACAGCCAGATTAATAATATGAGCCATACATCATATATGTTATATTGATAGATGGTTTAGGCTGATATGATCAAACTCTTTATAAATTGTTTGAAATAAAACATTATTATTAATTGCATTGTCTGTTATTATAGCCAATACCTAGAGTAAATAATTCAAAATGTAAGACAATTTTTAAATATCAAACAATAATCCAAAAGTATGAAAATACTCTTTTTGAAAAATATATATCTTTGTCTGTATGCCAAAGTCTTTAATATACTTCAAGAAGGCATCAGCAAGATTTTCACCTGAGTAAAATTCTGATAGCTCAATAAAACCAATCAATATAGAATTGAGTTGCCAATTCTGACAGATCCAATGTACATTAATTCCAAGAAATATATGCATATTTGGTAATGTCTATATATCAAGAGTAAAGGATATTCAATCTGATATATTCTAGTTTTCAATAAATTTAATGAGATTCAGATTATTAGAATTAAATTAAATTTGGATTATTTGAATTAAGATTCAAACTATTAAGATTTATCTATAGTTTAATTTTGATGGCATTCTAACTTTGTTCAAAGTTGATCTGATTTCATTTCAAATTATTCCAGTAGAAGGAATAGTAATATCCAATTTCAAAAGGTGAAAAATATCTCTCAGTTCTGAATTCTCAACAACTGTGAAAGACTGAATAATCCAGTAAATAAGCTTCTCTTGAAATAATTGTGCATTGAATTTTGGCTATTACTATAATAAGAAAAATTTAAGTAATAATGAATAAAATAAAAAAAAAAAAAAAAAAAAAAAAAAAAAAAAGATAAAGTGAATTAATAATACTTGTGAAAGAAATAAATCCATTACTCCTGCTTATTTAATTTTATGGCTCTGAGTAAAATGGTCTCACATATTTGTTGTTGAACTATCAATAAATTTATATATTATTGAATAGTAATTGTATTTCACTCTAGTTTCATTATTTTTGTCTATCTTTATAAATTCTTTCTAGATCTCAGAGCATTTATATGGTTTTTCTTTTCCTTTTCCTTTTCTTCTCTCCATACTAGATTGTTGTAATGAGGTTATACTTATACTTGTTGAAGTTGTATCTATTGATACCAAGGCTGCTCTAGTATCTTCCATAGGTGGTAGTAGTGGTGAAAATAGTTCCTCTGATATGGTTAATGTATTGGAAGAGAGTATTTATTATGAGTAGCATAGCATGTGAACTGAATCAAATTAATTCAATTTGGGTTTGGAACTGAATTGAATCAATTTAATTTGGATTTAGAACTAAATCAAATCAATTCAACTTGGGTTTGGAATCAAATCAAATCAATTTGAATTGATTCAATTTGAGTATCCTTAAAGCATGTGATTCTGAAAGTCACATGACTCACATCAAACTAAATGAAAGTTGAATGAAAGCTAAATTGAATTAAACAAAAGCCAAACCAAATGAAAGTCAAATTGAATGAAAGTCAAATCAAATGAAAGTGAAATTGAATGAAAGCCAAATCAAATCAAACAAAAGCCAAACTGAATGAAAGTCAAATTGAATGAAAGTCAAATTGAATTGAAAGTCAATTTAACTCAATTCAGTTTTTTTACAAGCACTAATCTAGATAGATGTTTTTACTATAATCATCTTCTATTATTAAGAAAGACTTCATATTACTATCTTAGCAGACTTCTTCACTATATCTGAGCTAGTAATGACTATGTTTATCTATAGATACTTATACTTAATATACTCATGTATCTTACAATATAGTGTATATTAGAGGAGTTCTAGCTATTAATCAGAGCTCATAATCTTTATACTATAATGGTGATCCCAGAATAATGATATCAGTATAGGAGACAGCCTTTCCTTATAAGCCACCAGATCAGAGTACAAGAAGATCATATAGTATATAAGATGAATAATGATGACCAACTGTGAGTCATTGTGACTACAGTATAGGTATCTTGAGGAATATAAAAGAAGGATCAAGGAACCACAGTAGTAGCAACCCAACAAGACCCACTAATCCCAAAATAGCTCAAAGACTTACTATAAACAAAATGCCTACTGCTCACCAAACCTCAAGCTCAAGGAACCACCAAGGCATCTCAGTTGAAGAAAGGATATTCCAAGATATCAGAAGAGCCATGAGGACCTGCATAAGAAGGACTCCTAGTCTTAATCTGAGTACTACAGATCCCTATCACTTTATCCTCTACCACTGTGAAATGGAAACAAGGATCACTATTGCTATTGAATGTCTCCAAATATAGCAGGAGTATGAAATAGGAAACCTTCTCTGCCAGGAGTTCCCACAGGCCAGCCCTCAAGAGTTATAAGATACCACTCTCATAGATATATACAGCAAGGACAGCTAAGAAGATTCATCAGGTCTTCAGGCATGCACTATGGTCAATCCCCAACTTGGAGTATGTTAGAGTCTCAGACTTCAGAGATCTGTCAGTCTGCTGCATCAATACACTAGAAGCCAGAGTGGCTACAGAAGTCTGGTCTACTATCACCCTCAATAGTGATGAAGTAGAAGACTTCTGGCATCCCATCCTCCAGGATAACCCAGACCAATTCCTATAAGGATTGATCTCAGTATTATAAGGCCCAAATATCCAGATTAGACCTCCTCAAGATCTCACATTTGTCCTCTATTTTGTAGAAGAGAACCTTATAGACTGGAGAGCTCCAGACCTCCTTGTTTCTACTACCACCAAATGTGATGATGTCATTGGCAATGATGTCATCCTGCACAATATATATGAAATATGTGACCTATATGATAATGACAAGATAGATGAAATATTCACGGACCTCATCTCCTTTGAAGACATTTTGACCTCTGATGAGGATAAAGTCTCCATGGTCCTGAAAATTCTGCTTTAAGTCCTTTAGTTACATAGAATTATGTCAGCATCCTTTTTCTGTGTAATAGCTATTCCTCTACCAGTATTCTGATGTAATACTGAATTATTCCAGCACTATTTTCCTATATCACCAAAATTATACCAACATTCTGAACCTGTGCAACCATCAGTACCAATACTGGAACTTAGCAGTTTTCCATATCCTGGTATTTTATTTTAGTTATTGGAATTTATATTTAGCTTCATATTTTAGCAACCATTGAATTATATTTTGTATAAATACTCCTCTTATTTCCTTCAAAATAAAGTCAGTTCCTCTTAGTATAATATGTATATACAATTCCTTGTAAGCAATCTAAGAGATAACAAGACAGTTTAAAGATAAGAAGTTTGAGGACTATAAGATCTTAGAAAGATACTCCAATAAGAACTTGCTTATAACAAACTTGAGTTAGTCTAAGAGATATACCTTGAAGAGAATCTGATATATTTGAAGGACTCAGTGACTACTATATGACAACTTGGTGTCTATTGGCTGGTGATTTAAGACAAATCCCTCACTTTTAAGCTAAAAAATAAACAACTACCACAACAACTACCCTGACTACAAGAGTCACCCCTGCAAGAATTCAAGACTAGATAGAAATGTATCTACCTACATTCTATAGATATATTACTAAAGAGTCAATTCTGACCTTCATTGAAGACTTTGAACAATTTGCTACTGTACAAGCTCTTGGTATGGATACACAATTGACTCTTCTACCAGTCAGCCTCAGAGAACCTGCTAGAGATAAGTTCAATGCAGCCACTATTGCTAATAATGGTATAGCCAAACTTGCCAACATGAAGGCCTTCCTCAGAGTAATATATTATACTGAAGAGATCAAGCAAGCTCTCAAGGATCAACTCAATACTATCTGTCAGAGACTTAGTGAAGATCCCAACTCATTCTATATCTGAATCTGCCACCAGATTGTCTTAGCTGGCTATGATGATACCCTCAAGGAACAAATAGCAGATTCAACTTTCCTCAAAGGAGTTCACCCTGAAATTTCCCTAGAAATCTGGTCTACTCTAGCTGTACTGACCCTTGATCAGAAAGTGGTCTTTGTATAGAGATATTGGACTGCCAGACACTCTGCTGAACACTCAATGGAGAAAATAACTGGCATCAAGATAGAGCCATCAAAGCCAACCAGTATCATACCTGCTATAGTTGTAAACAGACAACCATCCCCACCTACCCCCAAGGCAGCCAAAGCTGACCCAGTGGAGGAACTCACCAAGCAGTTTGCTGAGATGACTACACATCTTGATGATGTCATTAGAGAAGTCTGAAGTACCAACAGGAGACCAGTGCAGAGATTTATAGCTGCTACAGAAAAATACAATATCACATACTTCAGATGTAGAGAAAAAGGCCACTATGCAAAGAGCTGTATGACTGAAACAAGACACAAAGTCCAACCAAGCAATGCCAGCAGAACCAGAGAACAAATCAATGCAGTAGTCATCAAGGAGATTGGTGATACTGATGATAAAGAATACTATAAAGAGCTCGAATTCTACCCTGCTACTGAAGGAACCAGAACCTGGTCCAAGCCCTATGATAAGAAGAGCAACAGTAAGCCAGTTGGAAGACTGAAGAAGACCCCAGCTATCACTATTCAAAGCAAGACCCAATCTGAGGAGATTGATCAAGACATAGAGTTAGATGAAGCTGCCTGTCAAATCATTGAAGGTACTACTCCAGTCTCAGGAGAAAGCAAAAGCAAGAAGGAACAGAAACTGCACAAGACCAAGATCCACCAGTATGATATCTACAAGGACCTTAAGGAACAGAAGGTCAATGCTACTTTTGGATAGCTAGCCAAAGTCCCTGCCTTCAGATAGCAGTTAAGAGTAGGACTTATAACTACTACCAAGAATCAAGAATATAAGATTGTAGAGTACAAGAAGAATCTGAAGACTCAGGTGAAGAATCTGAAGACCAATGCAAAACATCAGCCTATACCTCATGTCAGATCAAAGATTGTATCTTTAATGCCATCATTGATACTAGTGCTGGAGGATACCTTATGAGTAAGAAGGCAATTGACTGCCTAGGCTGAGATATTGAAGAGTCTACCAAGATGGTCTATATCATAGCAGATGGTACACAAGCTATCCCTCTTGGCAAAATCCAAGAAGTCCCCATTAAGATAAAAGGAGCTACTATCTCAGTAGATGTGATTGTTACAAGTGTCACCAACTATAACATTCTCATTGATAACCAATAGCTTCACAAAGCCAAGACCATCATTGACCTCAATGCCCAGAAGATATAGATCAACTATAGAGAAAGAAAGGTATGAGTCTCTATCAATGTCCACAAAAGAGTTCTATCAGACATGGAGGAAGGAGATGAAGAGAACACAGAAGTCTTCATACACTCAGTGAATAAGAACAAGAATAAGACACCCAAGCTCACAGATGAGCAGTGGTATAATAACATTATCAATAGCTATGCCTCTCAAGGAAGATGCCCCTATAGTACTAGGATGTACTGCTCTGAACACCTGAATGACTGCTGGTTCTGTATCAGTAAAGTCAGGAAAATCTGCCAACAGAAGCATGAGCAAGAAGCTGCTGAAAAGAAAGCTAAAGAAGATGACCAGCCCCCAGAGCTTCAAGCTGATAGTGATGATAAGGAGGAATAAGAACCAGACATCACCCTCAAGATCAAGAAGTTTCATCCTGAAGCTAAGATCCCAGAATACAAGACTGAAGAAGCCATAGGAATAGACCTTGCCAGCATTCAAGATGCTACCCTTGAACCATAGACCACCACCCTACTTGGCACTAGAATTGGAGTCAAGTTGCCAGAGAACCATATCAGAATTATCAAGACCAGAAGCAGTCTGGCCAAAAGCAAAATCTCAGTTGAAGGAGGAGTAATTGACTCTGATTACACTGGCAAGATCTTCCTTATAGTCAGAAATTACAACCCCACCACCTCATTTGAAATCAAGAAGTATGACAGGATTGGCCAGATGCTGATTCATGAAATTAAGAAGCTTAAGATCACTGAAGCCATTGAACTCATCAAGATCAAGAGAGGAGAATAAGGCTTTGGATCTACTAGAAGAGGAGCCTATGCCGCCACTAAGATTACCAAACTTGAGCATAAGAAAGACAAAGACCAGAATAAGTACACATATACCATTAGAGAAAACTTTCCTCTGGAAGAATAACTTCTCAAGATCCTGCATCAGAATGAAGAAGTACTTGCTACAGACTTTAGAGATATCCACAATCAAGAACTCAAGTACTATTATGAAGTTAATAGTGGCGATACCAAGCCCATCTACCAGAAAGCCAGACCCATACCACTTGTCTACAGAGAATAGCTGTGAGCAGAACTCAAAAAAATGGAAGAAGCTGAAATCATCAAGCAAGCTATCAGTCCCTGGGCTTCACCTATTGTCCTCACTCCAAAGAAAAGAAGCAAGCCTGGAGAGTTTGTGCCAAGACTCTATATTGACTATAGAAAGCTCAATACAATCACTAAGAAAGATAGGCAGCCCTTGCCAAATATTTAAGAAATCCTTATCACTCTTAGAAGTGAAGCCAAATACTATACCACCTTGGATCTATTCTCAGACTTCCATCAGATTGGTCTCACTCAAGATGCTAGTGATAAATCAGCCTTCATTACATCTGATACACCTATATCTATCTTTGAATACTATTTGGAATGTACAATGCCCTAGCAAGTTTTCAGCAAATGATGAATAGAGTCTTCAGCAATGAGATTGGAAAATGGCTCTTTGTTTATGTTGATAATATAATTATCTTCAGTAACACTGCACAGAAATATATCAACTATATATAGCTAGCTCTCAAGAAACTCAAGGAGCATGGCCTCTATATCAAGCCTAAGAAGTGCAAGTTTGCAGTCCAGGAAATTGCCTACCTAGGACACCTTATCAACCAGACCAGAATCCATACAGACTCTATGAAGATTGAGGCTATTGTAGTCTACTCATGACCCAGAACAACCACAGAAGTCTATGCCTTCCTTGGACTAGTCAGCTACTACAGAAGATTCATCAAAGGATACTCTAATATTACAGTATCTATCTATGAGCTACTCAAGAAGGAGACCAAATTTGAATAGACCAAGGAATGCCAAGAAACCTTCAATGAACTCAAGATCAGATTGATCCAAGCACCTATCTTTAGAAGACCAGATTGGAACCTAGAGTTCATCCTGCAGACAGATGCAAGCACTATAGGACTTAGAGTAGTCCTAGCTCAGAAGAAAGATGGACATGAATATGTCATCTTCTATGTAAGCTAAGGTACCCATGAAGCAGAGCAGAACTATGAGTCATGCAAGCTTGAATGCTTAGCAGTAGTTTGGACAATAGACAAGTTCCACTACTACCTAGCCAGGAAATACTTTACCATTTAAACAGACCATTCTGCTCTTGCCTGGCTATTTCACACTCTGAACCCTAAAGGAATATATGCTAGATGGATCTACAGACTATAAGAGTATGACTGTACTATTAAGCACTGCTCAGGAAGAACCAATACCAATACTGATGTACTCTCAAGGATACTCCAAAACACCTCCATCAAGACTATTCAATATGAATAAGGAGTTATACTATAGATTAATTAGCTACTTTAGGCAGCAGAAGATGCCCAACCACCTTAAACCCTGGATAATCACCATCATCAACTGGACTTAGAAACAGTTTGAACTAGACAACATCATACTCAGAAAAGGAGGAAAGCTTGTAATATCTGAATACAAGAAGTATCAAGTAATGAAAGAAGTACATGAGTAAGGACATTTAGGAGAAACTAATATATACAACAAGATAAGAATAACTATATAGTGGTCTAAGATAGAAGAAGATCTGTGCCAATTTGTCAAATGGTGTGACAAGTGTCAAAAACAGAAATAAGATCAGCAAGACCAGGCACCCAGGTCATCAAGAATTGAGCCTATCCCCTTCCACTATATTGCAATAGATATCATTGGGCCACTACCAGTAATACTATCAGGAAACTGCTATATTATAGTTATTGTAGACCTCTTTATCAAATAGATAGAAGCAGGAGTATTATAAGAAGCCAATGCCCTCTCTATAGCTGACTTCCTGTACCAAGAAATCATCTTCTACTACAAGACACTGAAGCAAATCACAACAGACCACAGTACAGAATTTGTCAATAGATTCTACAAGATAATGTATCAGAAATATAAGATCCAGTACATCAAGACCACTGCATATTACCCTCAAGGAAATAGACAGACAGAGAGAACCAACAAGATCCTCAAGAACATCCTGGCAAAGATCTCAGACACATATGAGAATTGGGATAACTACCTCCCAACTACCCTCTCTGTTCTATGAGATATATAGTCACAGAGCACACACTTTACCCCAAGAGAACTGCTCTTTGGAGAAGAAGATTCTGATGGAACCTCAGCCACAAATCTAGACCTAACTTGGAGATAAGTTGGCTCAGAAATTCAGAGACTACACCAAATCAGGAAGAAGGCTGAATATTACATCATCAAGTCACAAGCACTGATTAGAAAGAATGTGGAAAAGAATCACAAGACCCTAGAACTCATCCAGATCAGAGAAAAGGTCCTACTGTATTGAAATATGGTAGAAGCCTCATAGTCACAAAAACTGGAACCCAAATGGAAAGGACCCTTCTATATATAAGATATTAAAGGAACTATCTTCTGGCTTAGAAAAATCTCAGAGACCATACTGCCTACTATAGTACACAGGAACAGACTTAAGAAGTACCATGAACCTATATAAGAGAAGCAAAATATGATGACTGCCCACAAGGTTCTAGTCCACAAATTGTAACAACATGTCCCATGACCAGCAGACTATCTGTCTAAATTATTCTTTAAGAGATATGGTATCAGCAACTACTTATTCATAAGACTTTCAAAGCCAGAGGAGTTTGAACTATCAACTGATTGATCAAGATCAGAATCAGGCCCTTGCTCTATATGAAGAGAGCAACCCTTCACTATCACACCAAAATATATAGAGAAGATGCCAGCCCATAAATACCACTTTTCGACCCCTTATCAGAGGTTATGGGATCAGCAAATTTTTCAGGACTAGACCAATGAATAAGGATATTCAAGAAGATTCTTATTCAGGAGAAAGATGTAACAGTGACCCCAGAATAATGACATCAGCACAGGAGATAGCCTTTTCTTGCAAGCTACCATATTGGAGCACAAGAAGATCATATGGTATATAAGATGAGTAATGATGACTAACTGTGAGTTATTGTGACCACAGTATAGGCATCTTGAGGAATATAAATGAAGGATCAAGGAACTGTAGTAGCAGCAACCTAATAAGACTCACTAATTCCAAAATAGCTCAAAGACTTATTACAAACAAAATGTCTACTGCTCACCAAATCTCAAGCTCAAGAAACTACTAAGGCACCTCAGTTGAAGAAAGAATGTTCCAAGACATCAGAAGAGCTATGAGGATCTGCACAAGAAGGACTTCTAGTCTTAACCTGAGTACTGCAGATTCCTACCACTTTATCCTCTACTATTGTGAAATGGAAACAAGGATCATTATTGCTACCGAATGCCTCCAAATATGGCAGAAGTACAAAATAAGAAACCTTCTCTGCCTAGAGTTCCCATAGGCCAGCCCTCAAGAGTTACAAGATGCTACTCCTATAGATATATGTGAAGTGAGGACAACTAAGAAGATTTATCAGGTCTTCAGACATGTACCATAATTGATCCCCAACTTGGAGTATGTTAGAGTCTCAGACTTACATCAATGTACTAGAAGCCAGAGTGGCTACAGAAGCCTGGTCTACTATCACTCTTAATAGTGATGAAGTAGAAGACTTCTGACATCCCATTCTCCAGAACAACCCAGACCAATTCCTATAAGGATTGATCTCAGTATTCCAAGGCCCAAATATCTAGATTAGACCTCCCCAAGATCTTACATTTGTCCTCTATTTTGTGGAAGAGAACCTCATAGACTAGAGAGCTCCAGATCTCATTGTTCTTACTACTACTGAACATGATGATGTCATTGGTGATGATATCATCTCACATGACATATGCAAAATGTGCAACCTACACAATAACAATGAGATAGACAAAACATTTGCAGATCTCATCTCCTTTGAAGACATTCTGACCTCTAATGAGGATGAAACCCTCATGGTTCTGAACATTCTGCTCTAAGTTCTTTAGTTATATGGAATTATGCCAGCATCCTTTTCCTGTATAATAGCTATTTCTCTACTAGTATTTTGATATGATACTGAATTATTCTAGTACCATTTTCCTATATTACTGAAATTATACCAGCATCCTGAATCTATACAACCATCAGTGTTGATACTAGAACTTAGCAGTTTTTTATGTCCTGGTATTTTATTTTAGTTATTGGAATTTATATTTAGCTTTATATCTTAGCAACTATTGAATTATATTTTGTATAAATACCCCTCTTATTTTCTTTGAAATAAAGTCAGTTCCTCTTAATATAATATACACAATTCCTTACAAGCAATCTAAGAGATAATAAGACAGTTTAAAGATAAGAAGTTTGAAGACTATAAGATCTAGAGAAGGTACTCTAATAAGAACTTGCTTATAACAAACTTTAGTTAGTCTAAGAGATATGTACATACATATACCTTAAAGAGAATCTGATATATTTGAAAGACTCAGTGACCACTATATGACAATACTAATAAACAAAAGAAGTAATTTATTTAAAATATATAAGTTATATATTTTATATATTACTAATGAATAATATAGAACTGATAAAATAGTATAAAATTATATATTGATATATCTCAATAATATTAATAAAAATGATTTCTATTTTATATTTACTTTAATAATTTTATAATAAAAAGTAATTATTATTATTAATTAATTAGAAGAAACCTATTTTAATTAAAATATAATAGATAATATTTAAATATTAAAATAAATGCCTTCTTATATAAAAATATATAACTAAATCTTTTAAATTAATGATATTATAAATATTAAATAATATAAAAAATTTAAATTTTAATAAATAAATATAGTTATAAAATGTAAAACTAAAATAAGATTGTTTATTTTATCAATTCTCTTATCTTATAAAATCTCAACTCTTTTTATAGACAATAACAAGACTTAATATTAACAATGATGATAATAATTAACTAAATGGTATAACAGAGCATAGTGGAAGTGAGTATAGTTTGGAAATTGTAGAACTTTGTTCGCGAAAGCACTGAATGCCCGTCCCTGTGGCGAAAACAACGCCTTAAATCCCCTCGGGAACTCCACGTATCATGACACCAAGTTTCGGGGTTTTTTTTTTTTTTTTTTTTTTTAAAAAAAAAAAAAGTGAGCTTTCAGCTGATAAATGCCCCGCCCATCTAATCGTAATATATAACATGCTGCGACAGTTCCCACGTCTTCCGAATACACACACATAGCTCGCTAACTGACAAAATTTGTAAGCAAAAACCGCGATTGAAGTATCTTGTACCCAGTACTTATATACCATATCCAACCCTGACTCAATCATCTCCCGCCTCCCTCTCCACTCTTCTCGACATGGTATGCAAGGGCAACGTACCCTCCCGCACACGCCCCTCATCGTCATCGTCATCGTTGTCGTCCTCGGGAACTTGAATATATGGATTATTGGCATAGGGTCGAAACTTGTAGCTGTGATTCGATCATGTGAAAACATCCAGTTGAGAAACTTGCAAAAAAAAAAAAAAAAAAAAAAAAAAGAGCCAAGATGCCCGAAACATTGTATGCATTCCCGCCACAGTGAACTATCACCCACCCGATGAACGCCCAAAACGCCAGCGTGACCACTTCGCCTAGCAGCTCGCCCACCCAGGTGACATATTGGAATGGTAATGCGGCGTGCAGAATCTGCACGACGATGCGGGTGAGGTAAAGGTAGATGAGGGTGACGACGTAGAAAGTCGACCAGAGGCGGTATCTGGCGAGATTTGCGGTTTCTGTGGGGGAGATCGGTTGAAGGCGTCAGATTGACGGTAAATGAAGTTAAAGTCAGAAATGGATGTGGTACATACCCTTCCCTGCGATGTCCGTTGTTGTGCTGAGGTGCTTCCGGGTTTGCAATATGGGCCAGAGGACGATGAGGCAGGCGAGCAAGTCGACTACGGGCAGGAGTTTACTCTGCAAAAGTTGAAAAGAAGAATTGATGTGTGACCCAGTCAAAAGTAAATAAGTGACAGTCCCAACCACACACGATGCCTTACCCAGAAAGACCAATTCACAGACCCAATCGCTGTCTCGCTGACCATCACGTTGGCAATGTTGGCGATGATCTGCGGCAGGGAGAGCGAATGCATGGCAAAAACATAACTTCAGCATGGCTATCATTTTTTGCATTCCTCCAAAAATCATGACGATTCTTGCCCTTCCATCAGCAGCATACCTGCAACGGGATCACCACTGAAATAATGCGTTTGTCCTTGTCCGAGAGAAAGGGTTTAATAAACATCCACCCCGAAGCTACAAGGACTGTGGATTTTATATGAGGTCATAAAATTTAGGAGTTAAACACAAAGGTAAGAAGGGTTCCGAGTTGCAATGAATGTCAGTGGGGGTGTGGGGGGGTGTTATACTTGCCGATGATGAGGACGCTGAGGGAACCTTTTATGCTGTGAAGAGTGTTGAGTGTTTGTGGGCGTCAGAAATGAGTTGCAACGGTACGGATTCTGCCAACCTTCTCTGCACAGAGAAAGAACCGGCTTAGAGCCGAGTTTATACTCACAATGCAAAGATGTAGAAGCTTATTGTCCACCCTTCGGCGTCGTCGCCAATCTTCATGAAATGGTACTTAAGCTTGATTACCATACCGGTTCGCAATCATGGATGTGAAGTTGAGCATCATCGGGTAATATGTGGTAACAGCATAGAGAAGATGAATGATGGGCAAGATACGTACCCCCTGCAATGCCTTGTCGATACCAACAAGGACGACAAGTAACAGCCTATCATCACGCCAAGTAAGTCCAACACCATCTATAATGAGATTTCAGAAAATGCGCTAGATGCCACCTACATGAGCCTATGTGACCAAAACACCCGAGTGTCCGGCCTTGTCAATGTCCACCCCCAAAGGCAGGCGGCAGTCGCATACGAGACCGCCATGGAGCCGTACACGGTCGGCAGGGGACTGTCGCCCGCGCTGAGATAGTTAGGCCCCGGGTTGCGCTCGGTGATTTTAAGCTATACGATGGGTGTCCGTGGGTATGGGGTTCTCACATGTGCAGCGTGGGCATGCGGATGAAGGAAGGAGCTGGTGATGAACTAAAAAATTCATACCGTGAAGGACACGTCCGACGCGCGCTTGCAGTTCACAAAGGTGATACTCCAAAGTTTCTCTTCGTCGGGGGAGATGGTTTGGTTGTGCGACCACCTGTGACAAAATAATTTTTGGAGTTGGGTTGAGCTGTCGAGCCAGCGCACGTGTCGTATTGAATGGCATCAAAGGAAACCAATGCCACCTCGAATCCGCGTTCCATTACGTACTCACTCTGTCTTGTCCGGGGGAACAGGGAGCACGGTGCCAGCGTCGTCGTTCTGGATGACTTCGTGGTCGAGCACGCAGTCCGGCGGCTCGCCGTCACTGGGCGAAGTGCCCTCCTTGTCCTTGTCTTGGACAGCCTCGATCAGCTCGATGTAGGCTGAGTCTTCGGAGACTGACCGGTGGATGTAGAAGGCTAGCTGGCCGGGGTCCGTGGGGCTCGAAAGCTGTCGGATATTGGGTAGAGTAGTTATATTGACTTTGTACAAACTATCGAGCTGAGAGGGAAAAGAAGGCTGCTGGTGGTGCTTACCGACAGGTCGCGCAGCTCCAGAGTTAGCTGACCGCCTGAAAGGAAGCCGAAGGAGCCTATTGTGATGAGCTTTCTTGAGTCATTCTCGAGAACCAATTCTGGTCTAGGCCTGGCGAGAGGTATAAAGCAAGCGAACACTAGTGCAGAGTATTGGCACTTCATAGTGGTCTGGTTTGGTTGTTGCCAGTGGAAAGGAAAAATTTGTTCGATGACTTTAAAGGCAATGTCACGTGGACAACAACAATATAACTATAAATTTTTACATATTTTACATATTTCATTTCAAACGAGATGGCCGCCATACCACGAACACCACGCGCCATACTCTCGCTTGTCTCTACACTGCCCACACCCTTGAGAGGAACGCCCGCTCGGTACCTCTCCTACGCCGCCATCTGCCCGCCCTCATCATTCCACGCCGCGAAGCATGCTCTGCTACCAACCCGTACCACCTTCGTGAGGACCGCAACCACCACCACCACCTTCTCATCCACGTCCCACGAGAACATAGCAGAACTTCTTGCCCCTCACGACAAACCCGAGTCCCCCTCATACTTCACCGGCAACTTCCGCTACAACGATCTGCTCATCAAGCTTGACACCCTCCGCCAGCAATACATCGACGCCCTCCGCGAGCAACAAAGAGAGATCCCCAACACCGCGCCGCGCGGGGGGGAGCCCCCGCACACATGGAAGTTGAAGACCAAGATGTCCGAGATTCTCGGCATTCCGCTCACGACCTCGCAGTGGCGTAAGATCACGTCGCACCTTAATGCGCTCGCCTCGCTGCCGCCTCCACACTCGCCCGAAATAGAAGCTGAGCTAAACCGATTCATGCGCTTTGACAGCCTGCAGCAGGCCGTTGTCAAGGTGCGCGAGCTCGATGACATGGGTCGGGCCTACGGCCTCGGTCGGAGGAAGGAGTCGTCCGCCCGCTGCTGGCTCGTCGAAGGCGAGGGTAGGGTATTAGTCAACGGGAAGGAGGTCAGCGAGTACTTCTCGCGGCTGGACGACCGAGAAGAGATCCTGTGGCCGTTCCAGGTCACCGAGACGCTTGGAAAGTTTAACGCGTGGTGCTTAGCCGACGGAGGCGGGACGACGGGTGGGTTTCGAATGGGATCTCGAAGGGTACTCTTTGTTCAAGGCATGACAGGAGACAGGTATTTAGTGCCGCGTAACCATATCGTCCACATACACTCTGTGACCTAGGACAATCTCAAGCCATTAAGCTCGGCGTCAGTAAAGCTTTGCTCGTATTCAAACCCCATCTGAGACCCATCCTTCGCCAAGGTACATTCTGCCAGTTTTGTAATTTATATCTTTCTACTTCAATTACCCGGCCGCGAACATTATTGCTGCGTATTCCCCCGAACCTCCGCTCACTTGATTATTGTAATCGCACATAGCCGGCTGCATCACGAGAGATCCCAGGGCGGTTGAGCGTAAAAAGCCTGGTCAGCGCAAGGCGCGCGCCAAGTACACCTGGTAAGAACTCTTGTGCTCGATTATCTCGTGTTTCTCTTCATTTTAGTGGGCTTTCCGCCTGTCACTCGCCGCGCCCGAAAACCCCTCTAACTTCGTTTCTCGATTACTGATGCAGGGTCAAGCGCTGAGGGATCGCGGATCGTACGTTGAGTGGTGGTGTGGCACGAGATTGGGCTAGTGAACGCGTTTATTGGTCGGAATTGACTGTCAATCTCCATTTGGCGTGGGAAGCTAGACATACACCACACATATCTGTAGACGTGAAACTAAAAACATAACAGACGATCTTGTCCGTTTATGGATACGGAGGTTTCTGTTTCGTGAAAATGTAATTTCATGCTTTGAGAAATACCAACCGGTATATTCTTGCCCGCCTCCCTCTAGCACGAAATGTACGTTCCGCATTGAAATCGTTACGCAGGCAGGGTCTAGCTGGGGGAGGTTAGATGGCCATCGCACGAATTGAAGTTAAAAGTAACCCCCGCCAATGAAAGCACAATCACCTGAGCACGACGTTTTTTCAGTTTCTTAAGGCCCAGGACGAATGAATTTGGCTTAAGACGCGCCCATTGAAGCCTTCGTGATCGTGCTATGAATCATATTCGAACGCCAGTCTCGTCATCGACACGCTCAGGCTCCATCCAATCTCGGCCGCTGGCGCACGGTCGTCGTCGGGTGACCTTGAGCGTGACACAGGATCCAATCGCGCGAGGCGATTGTGAGGTTGGCCGACGAATGCGCGACATTGGCATGGGTAATCGATGGTAGCAAATGCATTGACATTTTGGATGGTTTTTTTTATCGTCGTGTGAGTGGTGTTGCCCCAGTCCAAATTCATATCGCAAATCTGGTAAAAATAAATAAATAATAATGATAATAATAATAATAAATAAATAAAACATTCAAGAAAAAAATTACATTTTGAGAGATAAGGAAAAGAGAACAAGGTGACTATGGATCGATTGCGCACTTCCCTCGCGGCCTGTCAAAACGGATCTACATGTGATTTGACATCACCGAGAGCGAGGACGCCTGCGCCACAGCCGGATGAAAAATCGATCGGCCTTAATGTACATACTGCCACAAGCGAATCTATAGGCTGGTCAGGGGCATAACGCGTAATCTCCCGATGAGGGCTGCGCGCGTGCCCGCCGGCCGCACTGCGACTGCCGTCTGGATAGGTTTTTTGTCCGACGTTCGACAGCCCCTTCTTCACTTGCTTCGGAACGGAGCCGACGGTACCGGTGTGCTGCACAGACACGCGCCTGGCCTGACATGGGAAGCGCGTTCCAGATACGTGCGCGTGTCCCGTCGCGTGCAAATGGTTCAGGGGCTGTCCCGCGGCATCCCGCGCTCACTTTCGGCTTGGTCCCTTTTCCATATTCCTTCCTTGTGTTTGGACCACCGCTTTTGCTTTCGCTATGTTCTTCTCGCTTTCGCATTTCTTTCTCCATTGTTTTCGGTCAATTTTTGAACTCTTGATTGTATACAATATAATAATGCCAACATTGACCGGGAATATATTATGCATGTCCCCACACCATCGTCTAGAGCGAAAATGTAAGGTTGGCGCATTTCGGACAGGTTGCTGTCATCTGTCATAATTGAAGAGGAGACCTATTGATATTGCATGTGAAAAAGGAGGCGTCGATCAACCTAAGTTCAGAAATGCAATATCGTAGCGATCACACATTAGCCGCTTCTGGTGTGTTGCAGGCACTGCACCGAACGATGTGAAGGGTTCCAGAAGGAAATGCACCGTAAATCGCGGGTATTCGTCAATCACTGTCTCCATAAGTGGATGTGGTCCATTCGGAGACGAGTCAAACAGATACCGCGCGATCGTCGGGGCATCAAGAGTCGTGAGGGGCTAAACGTAGATCGATCGCACGAATTTGTAAGTTGCGGGCTGACAACTTTTGTATCAGATAAATATCCGTCTCGTGATCTGTGCTGTTACTCCGTTAAAGACACGACAAACCCAAGCATACGAGAACAGCCATGTTGTCATATTCACACTTCTCTTCCACCCTTTCAGTTAGCAACCCATTTCCCCCTCACTCCCTCACTCGGCTATTCATCCATGATAAGAATTGTCATTTCGACATTTCGAACCACGATGCGATGGTGGCGGAAGTTCTGAAACGAGATTTCCTTATCTTGCTTCTACGCCTCACAAACTTACCCGCGCAATCTCATGCACTTTTCTGCAACATCACAAACACTACCTTTAGCTACCGCCTTCCAGCAACTCACCGATGAGCACCCCAGATTGGAGCACACATGGCGATCGCTCACCGTAACTTGTGCCGGGTAGCTGGCTCTTTAGGCGACATGACTACACTGCCGGACACCAATACCCCTGTACGGGTGAAATGTAGAATCAGGTACCCCCCGACTAGTTTAGGAACCAGTTCATATCTCGTTCGCGTCCGCGCACAACCGTTACGCCCGGGACCATCGCAATGTTTGTCTTGTCCAACGGCACGGATTCGAAGACTAACGCCGTTTTGGCTCGTCACAACACAAAACACTTGCGCGTGCCTTTCTTCACACGCTCTGATACGCCCATTGCGGTGGGCGGGAGATATACGCCGAAGGCGCCGCGGGCAGTGAATCAAAGAAGAACCGAAAAAAGCATGAGTCTGTTGCGATGTGGCTTTCGTTTCTGCGAGATACTCGTGCTGGTCTCCCCTTTAATGACACCCGGTAAATATTATCTGGATTGGGTCCCAACCGCCGCAGGATGTGTCAAATCGATAGGCATTGTTTTTTTTTTTTATATGTTTTTATGTTTTCTTTTTTCTTTCTTTTTTTCTCTTTCTCCACCTGTACATGCATATGCAAATGTTATTGTATGTTGCCAAGCCTTTACTTGCTCTCTAGGATTTGCAATTGCGCAACACAACATTGTCAGCTCGGCTGTTACTTTATTATTTTACTAGCTGTTGTGCAGCTGTCTTACAGAAGAAACAAAAAAGAAAAGAAAAGAAAAATGTTCATATTTCCATATGAGCTTGCACCACTCTTTCACGGTCTTTGATTTTATATGTAATCTCAAATAGCGTAGCACGTCGTTCGCGCGTTCTAGTTCAGCAAGCGAAACCAATCATCAAAAATCAAGGTTTGTATCGAACTGGCCTTACTCTACCAAAAGCTTTTGTACCTTATCCCTTTGATGGACTGTTAATAATTCCAGACTCCGGACCGACGTGACTATCGGAGCTTATCTGCGTCGATAGGCCGCCACTAACCCGACGTCGTCCTACATCAACCCAGCCGTCAGAATACTTGCTGGGAAGGCCTTTGATAAGAGATGCTCGTTTTGGCCAGTAAAACCCGCGTGGCAACTGGCCCAGTGAGTCATTTGTGTCACAAAACGATTTAGGGCTGCTAACG
>RBNI01001138.1:0-24147 GCA_003990745.1 Jimgerdemannia flammicorona | reverse complement strand
TTAATAATATATTAATAAAAACTTACAATATAAATTAATATTATATAATTAGATTCAAAAAAAATGCTATTTCAATTTTCAATACTATTCATCCCAACTGTGTGGCAGTATTTGCATTTGATCATAGTTAAGGACATTCAATGTATGCATCAGATGCTTTATTTGCTCACAAGATGAATCTTGGATCTGGTGGAAAACAGCCACTTATGAGAACTATAAAGTTTAACAATATTACTCAAGAAATGATATTTCCAAAGAAATATAAAATTGTTAAACTGCATGGTAAAGCAAATAGCTTACAACAAGTACTTGAAGAAAGAAATCTTTGGAGAAAAGATTTAAAAAGAAAATACAAGAAAAAATGCAAGAAAGAAGATTATTGTGCTGTACAAATTCTATCTCATAAAGAAGATTTTAAAGCACAGAAGCCACTTCTTCAAGAAGTTATTGAAAACTTAGAGCATAAATGTATTTTTTATCCTAAGTTCTATTGTGAACTTAATTATATTGAATATTTTTCGAGTAGTGCAAAAAAGTATTGCAAGTATGTAATATATATATATTAATTATTATATTTATTATTTATAATATTTGGAACTCATTGCAATTATATATGGACTGGATTGAAGCAAAATATTCCTAAAGCTTTATCCTCTATTGATCTTATTACAATTAGAAAATATACATATTATTCACAAAAATATATGAATGCATATCAAAAACGACTTGTATTAGTAGATGCAGAAAATGATGTTAAAAAATATCATTCATATCAACATGTCTCTCAGATTATTTAGCCAAGACAGAATTAGCTGTCAGATATATTGCATAAATAATACTATCTTATTCAATAAATAAGGAATAAGTAGAAGGGGAGAAGGTGGAAGTGGATCGAGTGGAAGTAGGAGAAGATAGTGGAAGTGGATAATTGATTTAAAGCCACTTGAAGGGGAATTTGGTAAAGTTTAAGACCACTTTTGGTAATTGATTTAAGGCCACTTGAAGGAGAATTTGGCAAAGGGGAACAATTTTGATAATCAATGGCAAAGGGGAGCCATTCCACCCAATCCACCTTCTCTCACTTCTACCCAATCCACCTCTCCCCACTTCCTTAAGATAGAGTGGAGGTGGATCGAGTGGAAGTGGGAGAAGGTAGAGGTAGATTGAGTAGAAGTGGGAGAAGGTAGAGGTGGATCAAGTGGGTCAAGTGAAATTGAGGTCCTTCCCTACTTCTACTTGAGAACATGATTTAAGGCCACTTTTGGTAATCGATTTAAGGCTACTTGAAGGAGAATTTGGGGAATTCGGCAAAGGGGAAAAATTTTGGTAATCAATGGCAAAGAGCAGCCATTCCACCTGATCTACCTTTCCCTACTTCCATCTGATCCACCTCTCCCCACTTCCTTAAGATAGAGTGGAGGTGGATCGAGTGGAAGTGGGGAAAGGTAGAGGTGGATCAAGTGGATCAAGTGGAATTGAGGTCCTTCCCCACTTCTACTCAAGAATACAATTTAAGACTACTTTTGATAATAAATTTAAGACCACTTGAAGGAGAATTTGGGGAATTTGGCAAAGGGGAACAATTTTGATAATTGATGGCAAAGAGAAGCCATTCCACCTGATCCACCTTCCCCCACTTCCACCCAATCCACCTTACTCCACTTCCTTAAGGTGGAGTGGAGGTAGATTGAGTGGAAGTGGGGGAAGATAGAGGTGGATCAAGTGGATCGAGTGGAATTGAGGTCCTTCCCCACTTCCACTCAAGAACATGATTTAAGGCCACTTTTGATAATCAATTTAAGGCCACTTGAAGGAGAATTTGGGGAATTTAGCAAAGGGGAACAATTTTGGTAATTGATGGCAAAGGGGAGCCAAAATTGTATAAGTGTAGTTTTGAAAGTGTGGTTTGAAGTATGGTTTGAAGTGCAGTTTGAAGTACAGTTTGAAGTATGGTTTGAAGTGTGGTTTGAAGTATGGTTTGAAGTGTGGCTGTAGTTTGAAGTGTAGTTTGAAGTACAGTTTGAAGTGTAGCTTGAAGTGTAGCTTTAAGTGAGGCTTGAAGTATATAGCTTAAATTGCATGGCTTAAAGGAGAATTTGGCCACTTTTGGTAATCAATTTTAGACCACTTGAGGCAAAGGTGAATATGATTTAAGGCCACTTAAAGGGCACTTCAAACTGCACTTCAAACCACACTTTTCAAACCACACTTCAAACTATACTTCAAACCACACTTCAAACTACACTTCAAACCACACTTCAAACTGCACTTCAAATCACACTTCAAACTGCACTTTCAAAACTGCACTTACACAATTTTGGCTCCCCTTTGCCATCAATTACCAAAATTGTTCCCCTTTGCCGAATTCCCCAAATTCTCCTTCAAGTGGCCTTAAATCAATTACCAAAAGTGGCCTTAAATCATGTTCTGAAGTAAAAATGGGGAAGGACCTTAGTTCCACTCAACCCACTTGATCCACCTCCACTCCACCTTGAGGAAGTGGAGGGAGGTGGATCGAGTGGAAGTGGGGGAAGGTGGATCAAGTGAAATGGCTCCCCTTTGCCATCAATTACCAAAATTGTTCCCCTTTGCTAAATTCCCCAAATTCTCCTTCAAGTGGCCTTAAATTGATTACCAAAAGTGGCTTTAAATCATATTCTCAAGTGGAAGTGCGGAAGGACCTCAATTCCACTTGATCCACTTGATCCACCTCTACCTTCCCCCACTTCCACTCGATCTACCTCCACTCCATCTTGAGGAAGTGGGTGGAGGTGGATCAGGTGGAAGTAGGGGAAGGTAGATTGGGTGGAATGGCTCCTCTTTGCTATTGATTACCAAAATTGTTCCCCTTTGCTGAATTCCCCAAATTCTCCTTCAAGTGGCCTTAAATCATATTCCCGAGGTGGATCAAGTGGAAGTGGGGAAAGGTGGAGGTGGATCGATCCACCTTGGGAACACAATTTGAGAATACTTTTGATAATTGATTTAAGGCTACTTAAAGGGGAATTTGACATAGGTAGAACAATGCCAAAATTACTAAGTCACAAATTAATAATTGCATCTAAACTTATGCTTAATTTTTTGTTACTCCTTTTTGCTACTCCTTTTTAATATATTTAATAAAATAAAAATAAAAATCAGAAATTGATAGAAAAATCTATTGAGTTTAATGAAATGAAGAGTTTTTTTATTATTATTGTATATAATATTTTAATAAAGATTATTTTTTCACTTATTTAATATAGATCTTTACATTTTTTAAATCTCTTCTTTATATTGATTATATTAAAAAAAAAAAAATATTAGAAATATAAATAGTAAATATTATCTACTTTACTTAAATGAAGAGCTTTTTTTTAAATAATATGATTATAAATGATTTACTAAAGTTAGTTATAATTTTGGCCTTATTTAATATTCCATTGGCTTTAATTTAAGGCCGAAATTGTGACTGGTCTTAATATTTATTATAAAATAATTAAAAAACTATTTTTATTAAAATATTATATGTAATAATTAAAAAAGCTCTTCATTTTATTAAACTTGATAGAATATTCTATCAATTTCTGATTTTTTTTTTTTTTTTTATTAAATAGATTAAAAAGGAGTAGCAAAAAGTTTGAGTATAAGTACGGTGCACTATACCGCTTTGGGAATATTATGTATCTTTCGCTCCTATTCCGGCCCTTATCAAACATAAATTATCAAGGTTTCTCCCCTTATTTTCTTCCAACCTCCAAAAATGCAAAGACATTCTCCTTCAAAAATATGCTTTGCAAGTCGATCAAATCGGGTGTCTGAATCGATGTGTTGCGATCGGTTTCTTGAGGTGCCCTTGCAAAAGATAAGTTATTTTGATATCAATTCTCTGTATTAAAATATATATCATCTCTATATATATTACAACTATTATCTGTGGTATCTCAGTAGATGTCAATAAATATCACAATGCCCCGTCCTTCTATGTAAAAAAACCAACAAATATTATACTCGTCTAAATAAGTTTTGCAGTTAGAGCAACCGCCTGCCCTTAGCGCTCACCACAGTCACCTATACCCAGCCCGCAGTGCGGACAGAATCCTTGGTTCGCCGGAGTACTCGAAAGACCGAGATTAAATCGCCTGATGGCCGACTGTGCATCGTTGTCGCTGTTGTTAGAATTCGAGGCGTTCCGAACGTTACGGCGGACTGCGGGCGCCAAAGCGGTGGGGTTCATGCGGATGTTGTATTCCTCGGAGTCGGATATTTCTGAGAGATGTCTCTCCATATCTCCGCTGGCGCTGTCCTTGCTCGCCTTGGTTTTGGAGGATCTGCTTCCTTGCGTTGATTTGGCTTTAGCAGACGCCCAGCCGCAACATCCCGGGTTCGTGCTCGAGCGAGACGCGCGCCGATTTTCCAGCCGAATGCTTTCGTACAGCTTTGGGACGCAGAAGACCGCCATGGAGAACAACAGTACGATGTCGATCGCGGGGCCAACGATCATGGCGACGGAGGCGGACGGGACAACGAAGAGGAGAGGCACGCAAACAAAGCAACCGAACGCGACACCGAAAACGGAGGTGATGATGACCTTTGTTTCGTTGTACTGAGTGGGGACGGACCAGGTCGCGAAGGCGACACCGACAGCGAGAATGATAAGGACGAGGTTAACGGCTCCGAGAGTAACCAAGGCGCCTGGTGAGCCAAAGTTGCACATATCTCGATAGATGGTAATGTTCTGGGTTGGTTCCATGCCGATGGAGGTATTGACCATCTGCGGGCCGCCGTTTGTCAAAGTCCAGATCAGGAGTGCGGCGATCTCAAAGCCAATGATGATCAAGAGGTTCTTGAATAGGAACCAGTCTGTTACACGGATCACTTTGAGGCCCTTGTTAGAGAAGATCTTGTAAATCCTCATTAATTTCACAAAGAGACCGCCAAACGTCATGCCGAAACCGATGACCAACACCCATATGGAAATGTTGCATTTCCAGAGGACAGGGATATCGGTCATAAAGAAGGAGGTCATGTACATGAGTACTGAACCGAGGAGGATAACCTCGCAGAAGACGAAGCTTGCCATCTTGATGGGGTTGGAACGGCGGTACCAGGCAAGCATGAGCATGTACACGAGCGACGTCATGAGGCCGATTCCAGTGAGCACAGTGATTGCAAAACCGAAGGGGCTGTTGAATGGGACGTAAGGGCATTGAAGAGGGTAGGTAGGAGGGAGGGGATGACCTCGGCGACAGGTACTGGTCGGGCTCCATGCGTAAGTCAGGTCGAGGTGATTGGTACCCGGCGAGCAGACCTGCGGCTGGGTGAAAACCCAGTCTTGGACTGTGCATGCAGGAGCCATGATATCCTCCAGGACCTGGTGATGGGTGTGATTAATATGTCAGTCATGAGATGCTCCTCACTCCTAGCAGCTGGAAATTATAAATAATAACTCACTTGACAAGCATGGTCAATGGCTTGATCATTTGTCGCATTTTTTAGAACAATCTCCAATATCAGTCGTCTATATACTGTGCAAGTACACGAGCATTTAGTTGGCCTGAATCATGTACTCTGGATCAGCAAATAAAAGAAGGCTCACATTGAAGGATACCAACCATGCGCATTCTCAATACTGCTAAACTGGGGGATTGCGGTATTTGGATACTGAATAGGTACAGCATGCTTGAATGACATACTGGCTACAGCATATGGTGGCGCACTCCCTGGGAGAATATAGAATAAAAAAGGAGGGTTGGGGAAAACGCCAAGACACACGAATCAATTAAGTATTGTAGAAATCCTTCTATAATATCATGCAACACAGCCGTTTGAGACCTTACAAGGCGGAAGTTCCAACGAGGTGTCATATGGTGGGGGCAGCCCGGCCTGGTAGCTCCAGACGTTGAGATATGGCGTTGCAGGGTCTTGACTGGTCATAAAGGTGATGAATTTCCAGGCTAGTTCCTTCTGTTTTGCTCCTTTCGTGATGGCTACGCCCGTTCCTCCGAGGTCTGTATAGGGAAAGAAAGCTGCTTGAGCGGGCGGCGTTTATCGTGGTAGTGTCAAATCCGGCGTAAAGTTACTTACATGTGGCTATGCCGGGGGCAAACCCAACGCCGAGGTCGCCAACGTAAGCGGTGGCATTGACGGCAGTGGCGGTGCTATTAGTACTGTTGATGGCAAGTGCTTGCTTGGCCCAGAGAGTGGCGAAGGGTCTACCTTCTACCCTTTATGCATGAAAAAGCCGAAGATTAAGACATGCCGTGCTTTCAAAAACAAATTTGCACACATAAATTCATTGTTAATACTAACGAATCAATATTCATCCCAGTAATGGGCACGGGCAAGTTGTTGTACTGGCAACAGAATATATTTGGGTCAAGAGTCGTAAGATTGACTTTGTCAAGGGGAGTGTTCTGCCACTCTTTGAATCCTACAGTTGTATTGTCATAGAAACTGTCCGCGTTTGTAGCTGTGAGGCCGGCACTGTTGGGCAGGAAAAGCGGGCGGATGACTTGGTCGAGCACCACTTGGAAATTGGAATTGCGTAGACCGCTGTGTGGTGGCATGAAAAAATGTCAGGATTTCAATCGAATACCACAAGGTCGGAAGGTAATAAAAAAAAAGGGAGAGGGTAAGCCCATACCATGAGCCGTTGCTGGTCACAACCTGGACGTCCCAGTTGCGAGCTATCATGGCCATGAGCTTCGTCTCTTCGTCATACTAAAACGGTCACAATTAAAAGTCAGCCCAAAATCATTCCTATCCAGGAATTGAATAACGGACCAGAAAACCTACAGTGCCCGAAAAGGTAAAGCCATATCCAAGCCCCGAATTACGAATGGTGTTCGCATACTGAGTAAATTGAGTCCTGAAAAAACATGCCGAAGATGATTCAGTGAGTGATAGTCGATATTTTGTGTGATGTGACCTTTAAGGACGAAGTTCGTACCAGTTCCAGGTACTCCACCATTCATCACCCCAGGTGGTTCCGACTGGGGGGGGATGAGTCAATCCGAGCTTGTTGAAGGTTGTTGTGTTGTAATAGAGGAGGCGCATGTCGGTCGTGAGGGGGACGCCGTACCTATATGAATAAGATGTCAATCAGCGATTTTCAATTATACCAATTATACCTCAAATGGGTAATATCATCGGAATGGTGGAAACTCACCAGTTTCCTTTATACGTGTAGTCGTAGTATGTAAACTGGAGGTATTTGGGATAACTGTGAACACAGCGTGCATAGGGTAGACAAGTAATTTGTAAATTACGTGCGACTCTTACCTTGGAGAAAGCATCTTTAAGAAGCCAACTATTGATTTTGGTGTACTCGTCAAAGAAAGAGTCTAGTTGGACGATGGTTTGATTTGCCGCCTGCCCTGCCACCTAAAATGGAATAGAAAATGTATCAGACGAAATGAATCTATCAAGAGATTGTCAGATGTAGAATAAATACCTGTGTCGACCCAATAAAGACGATATCAGGGCAGGATGACCCTGGGGTGCAGACATTTGTGACCATGTCGTCCCACGTGCCGACGACAAGCTTAACGGTGTATTGATCCGTTTTATCCGCGTTGCGATTGACATAAATAAAGTCGTTTATGACTGTCAAGGCAACTCCCGCAACGCCTGCCTTGGCCATACCTAAGAATGGAGATCTCGCCTCCAGCCGGGTCGTGCCGTTTCCGATGAGGTAGTATTGCACCGAGTCTACCTTCGGGAAGTTAATTCCGTTATAGGTCGGGAGGTCGGCAGCGGTGACGGTGTATACCACTTGATCCTTGTTATCATAAGCTACGATAGAGACCCCAGGTATGGGAGTGACGGTGTTGTTCATATCGTAGTAGTGGCTGAGAACTATCTACAGGTTGGGGGTGATGTCCTGGCGTGGAAGAGAGGAACTTGCTGAAAATCGAGGAAATTTATCTCATTCACAGTTTCACAGTGGAAATGCGAACGCGATCGAAAAAGATCATTGGTGCATATAGGATCGATTACCAAAGGTGCGCTCGTCGAAGACGTAAATTTCAAACACCGAGTGGCTTAGGCGCCACCGATTTCCCATTAACTTGCCCGTTCCGAAATACGGGCTTGGCCAAGACCAGCACGATATAAAAAAAGAAAGTTCGTTTACAGACTTGCTAGTTGTTTGTTACATCCCTTGTACTGGTTCGGGCATTGGCAGCAATGTGGGGTTTGTTGAATGCAGTCACTGCAGAATTACAATTGAATGCAGTCACAATTCAACAAGATTTGAACTACGATAAGGAGAATCAAGGTTTTTGCCTTTTTCATTCTCTCTCCGTATTTTTGTGATTGTCAAGCAGCGATAAAACGTTATTACCCACGCTGCAGCCACCATCAATGCGGTCTGTCAACCATATGGCGTTTTCATGCTCAAGCACCAAATTGAATTGTGTCCACGTTGCACACAAGCCGAACAAGTCGATATTCGGCCTCTCTACTATATAGGAAAGTAAATTAATAATATATATACTAAATTGGTCCATGCTGACGCAAAATAGTTATCTACAGACAGACGGAGTTTCAATACAAAAGGCTGAACAAATTCTTTAAGTATATATGTGCGAAAATGGTCACCTGCTTCCATGATATTAAAACACCGAGATCAACCAAATTAACTACGTCAGGTTAACAACATTATGGTTATAATATTCCCGACACATTAGAACTAGAGCCTTAGTAAGATCTCAATAATGTATCTTAAATTTTCCCTATAACAGTTATCCGTATTACAATATTTACCATACTGCAATCTATCTAATGTTATTTGAAAGATCTTAAATTTCAGTAGATAGTCAATATTGGAAAATACTTATAATACTTTGAAAATTTATAATAATTAAAATTGATGAGATTTTAAGTATATATTTATTAATTTTTAAGAGTATCTGACTAATATATTTTAAATATATCTACTGATCCAAGGGTTTGGTTTTGTTGGTCTTGTTTTTATTTCTGTTATTTATTATATATTTATTCAAATTTTCTGATATCTTATTCTATTTATGATCATTATATATATACATAGTTCTTCTTTTCTATTATAAATATTAATTCTTTTAGATATTCTTGTTTTAATGCTTGTTTTATTACTCACTTCTTCTTATATTTTAATATAACTAGTGGTTTTCATTTATTTATTTATTTTTCTAAATATAAAGATATTTGATAATACCTCAGATAGCTATATAATAATTTTATAATAGATCTTCTTATTTATATTTATTTTATTAAATATAAGTCAGTTAGAATTTCTCTAAAAGTATATATATCTATATTAATATTAGCTCATTTTAAGTAATATATAAGTTATTATTATATTATAAGTATGAAGTTTTATAATCTATTAAGTATAAATTTCTTTAGATTTTATAATTATTAGTAATGAGCTAAGAGTAAAATAATCTATTTAAATATATAGTAAAGTATCTATTTATTAACTATTTAGATACATGTAACTATAAGATATTCTAGCTTATTAAATTTATATATAGCTCTTTTTTTTTATTTTTTTATTTCTCAGCTAAGATATAGAATTTTATACTTAATTCTATTATTTTTCTATACTAGAACTTCTTTTGGTTTAATTGAACTTCCATTTATTTAGAGAATGTTTTTTATTTATTTTATTAGATATATATTTTAAAAATATATCCTTATATCAATTAGATCTTAAATTTTATAAATATATACTTATAACTGAGTTTTGGTTTATTTTAAGTTAGTATATTTTTTAAATAGATTATAAATAAAGTTTATAATATTGAAGTACTTTTAAATAAATCTTCTATATTAGATAATTAGTTCTATAAATACTCAGACTTTAATAATTATAGTTAATATATATCAGATAAGCTACTACTAGTGTTTTTAAATAAATTAAATCAATTTAAATAAAATTGAATTAAGGCTCATTTGAATCTAATTTGATTTAAAATTTTTATCTCAACTTCAAAATATAATAACTAAATAAAAATTCATTCAAATTTAATAAATTCAAATATATTTTGATCAAATTATTGAATTTTGAAAAATTAGATTATAATAAATCAAATTGACTCTTAATATAATAATTTCTTAGTATTTCTTAGTTATAGTCTATTTTTACATCTTTTTTTTTTAATCTTTTCTTATCTTTTCTTAAATATTCTACAATGTTTTAATATCTTCTAAATACTTAGAAATCCTCTCTTGATACTAAGACTTCACTACAACATTATTGTCTTTTCTTAGTACTAAGTATCTTATCTTATTTAGTTATAGAACCTTTTGAAATATTATGAATTCTATTAATTATCTTTGTTAAGAATCTATTTTTTGACTTTTCTCTTTATTTCCAAGATTCTTCTAGATTCTTCTTTCAGATCAGTATAAATATCTCTATCTTTTACTTAAATAAAAAATAGCTTATTTTTCTTTAGAAATCTTTGAGATCTTTTAAACCTATAATTACCTCTTTAAGTTACTTACATAACTCAATCTAAATACTTCCAGATTTAGTTACTTTCTCTTAAAGAAATAAGAACTATTATACTGAATAGTAATAGTAAAGTTATATTTAGCCTTATTAAGAAACCTTATATGAATTTTGAATCTGCCAACTAGCTAGAATTTACTATAATAGGAGATATAGATCTCAAGATACAAGTAAATCTAGTAGAAATAATTACTTTTATGATACATTAGCTCTGATATCTATATATATAGCTAAAATAACAGAAAACAAAAAATGCAGCAGTATATCTTAAAATTATATTTATTAGTTTTAAGTTACTCAAATTAGATATCTTTAATAATCATTCAGAAGAACTATATATTAATATCTAGTCATTTTAATTGAACTAAAACATTGAACTTATAAAAATAAAAAAGATATATAAGTTCAATTTGCTATCTCTTAAATGATATTTTTAATACTATTAATAAAATCCAGATATTTATTACTATAGATAAGATGAAAAGCAATATAAATTATAGTTAATAAAGCATTATTTTGTATAAGCAAAATAGGAATAATGCTATCAATACCTCTAGCTAGTAATAAAGAGTTCTTTGATAATAGAGAATAAATCTTGATAAAATAAAAATCTACTATTAGTGTCTAATAAAATACCAAGTATCAAAAATGATAGTAACTTCTAAAGAAAGCCAAACAGACTAACAAAGTCTATAAAACATTTCAACAAATTGATACTGCTCTTAGATGAGCTCAAGATACAGTTTCTTGACAAAACTCAGAGCTAATGAACTTAACCAGAATATATTCTGAATTGTATGAATGTGCTATCAATATTACCTCTAAGATACTATTATGGAAAATCATCTATTTAGTAATAAATTGTGATATGATGAACAAATATAGTATAATAATACTAAGAAAGGATAAGAAATAGTAATTGTCTATCTAGTCAAAAAAGTACTATTTTATCTTATTAGAAGATAAGAAGACTAAAAGTAAAATATGTAATACAATCAAAGAAGTATATTAGATTTATGATATAACTTCTCACTTAATGCCAAATCAGATCTGTTATCTACAAAGAGTAAGTAAATGGTATTTAACTCAAATATAAAAAGATGAGATATATTTACTATGTAAAATATATCTATAATGAATCTATAAACTATATTATAAATATTACTAAACTATGAATACTATAAACAATAAATACTACAAATATAATATATAAAAATCTCAACTTATATCAATAAAGGTTTGGTTTTAATAATAATTTATAGACTCTTATATTATATATAATTTATCATTAAATATATATTTCTAACACTACTATATACTCCTTAAACGATAACTGATCACAATTGTAAGTAATACTAAATTTGTATGACTGGATTTTTAGTCTATATATTTAGCTATTTAGTCCAACTATATATTTATAAATAAAATATATATTTAAAAAAGTTTCTCTCATATTATATAATCTATATACTTATTTACTAATTATAAATAAAAAGATATATAATTAATCTACTTACTAAGTTCTTTCTTACTAAATCATATTTCTCAAATAAGGATTACATATATACAATATAAACAATTATATCTATAGATATAATATTGAACTGTCTAGTCTGTATAATGATAGCCATTCCTATCTCACAATTATGAGTATTGTGAAAGAGAGGTGGATTTTATTAAAGTTATATAGATTGTATATTTTATATATTACTAATGAATAATATTAAACTAATAGAATAATATATAGCATAAAGTTATATATCTATATATTGAGTTATCATCTCAATACTCTCACTTAATGAGATATATAATCCAAAAAAAGAAAAAAAGAAAAAATCTCCACTGAACTCAAAAATAAGAATATAATCTAAATATATATATATATATATATATAATATACAAAAACCAGAACTGTATATAATCTAAATAACTATTATAATCCTATATCTAAGGAATTTTTGCATTTTTGCAAATTAAAAAGTATTCTGAAATGTTCAAAATACTTACAAAAATATAATATATATAATCTGCTCAGAGGTGAGGAATATCAATAAATATACAAATATAGTACAGAAAAAAAAGCTTTTTATAGCCTAAAAAAGTATCTTATGATTAACTGAATACTAGTATACTACTTATAAGACTCATCTCTTTAATATATCACTTGAACTTTGACTTTAGAAAAGCTTTCATAAGTGAATTAGCAATTATATACTCTGTGGAAATTTATTTTAAGTATAGAGTACTATTTTTTATACATTTTTATACAAATTGATACTATATATTAATATGTTTCATTTTACTATAATAAACTGGATTTTTTGTAAGTATAATTATAAACTAGTTATTCTAGTATAATAAAGTATATTCCTGAGTGAATCTGAGTTCTTTTAACAGCTCATGAAGCCAAATAGCTTTTTTTGTCATACTTGACAATACTTAGTAATCCACTTGTATTGATAATATTACTATAGATAATTGTTTACACATTTGTCATGAGATAATAGACTCTTGTTTAATAATATAGAAGAGATACTTAGTTATAGATTGGTAGTTATCTAAATCACCTATATAATTGGCATTATATATATCAGATAGCCAGATGTCTTTTCTCTTATTAATACTCCTGCCTAATCTAATATCTCTCAGAGTGAGTATATAGTATATCATATTCTTAGAATACCTGAAAATTCTCTTAATAGTACTCTAATATAAATTATTATAAAAGAAGAAATACTCTATTACCTTATTCATAGTATATAATATATTAGACCTTATTTCTAGTGTAAGATATATTAGAGAACTAACTAATTGCTAATAGAGAATAATTTTATTATTATCTTTGTTGCTATTTTTAATAAATACATATATTATCATCATTCTTAGGCATAGTATCCAACTTTCTCATTATGAAAAAATAATTCAGTTCTAAGTATATTTATTAGAGATCAATAAATTCTAGTATATATTCATAATAGTATATTATAAACTTAAATATATTTTACAGATAGGAATACATATATATATATCCAAATATTTACTATAAATATGAACTTATTTCATTAATAACAGATATAATCTCTTTAATATAAATATAAACTAATATTCTACAGATATAAACTCTTTAATATAAGCATAAACTTATATTCTACAGATATAAATAGCTTGCAAACAATAAGTGAACACAAGGTTAAATTTCCAAATAAGACTATTTTATTTCTTTTTTTATTTTTAAATACTCTTGCAAATATTTTCTCTGCAGATACATACTTTCTTTCTATAAATACTTTCTTTTTCTACAAACAGTTCTCTTACTATAAATTCTGTTTTATATTTTGCTTATCTCTTTCTTAGATAAGATCATTTTTATACAATAAAAGAGAAATATCAGAGATATCAATAATCTTATTAACTTCATCTAAGTCACTATCTTTGTATAGGTCATAAACTGTTTTTTCAATCTCAAGTAAATTAATGTAGTTATAAACCTTATTGATTATTCTGAGCCATTTCATATATATTTTCTTGTACTCTCTTTCATTACAATTCTTAGTAAGGTGTTAGACCAGATAATATAATCTAGCTATAATTATATAAAGATATAAGTATGTATATACTAAATAAGTATATACTGATAAATATAAATCTACAAACTTGAAAATATACTTACAAATATATAAATAATAGCAACTATATTATGATTAATATATTTATTTTTTGAAATACTTTGTGAACTGAGGTTTCCATTTAAAGAATATGAAATAGAGTGATTGCTTTATATAGTTGCTATAGAATAGCTAGCTGAGCTCATTCTTGTCATCTTTTAGATAAATAACATTATTCCAGACTCATAAATGTTATACTACTTATTAGTGAGTATGAGCAAGATCTTTTGAAGCTATTGATCTTAGCTGGTTTATATTGGAGAAGATTTGATCAAACGTTTTATCAAATATTTCACAAATGTGAAACAGTAGACTATAATTTGATAATATAGCTATTTTTTAAATAAAAATAAAAATTATTAAGTTTATGAACTACCAAATAAATATATAAATAGAATACAAATAAAACACTCACTGTAGCATAAATTGAACCATTACTGACTTTGGCCTTTAAGCTCATATCTTTTAAATTTTTAACAATAATATCTGTTTTCAGATTACTATCATAGTTTGCAAAAATATTTTTAAGAAAAAGGTATAAAGAAGCATATCTACTGTAATCTTTCAGATCACTTTATTAATTTTATATTTCTAACAGAGATTAGTAATGTATATGAATTTGCTAAATTATAATATAAAAATTAAATTTATATTTAAGAATAAGCTATAATATACAAACTATAATTTATAAATTCATTTCTAAAAACAACTTACATATTTCTTTTTTTATCTTACTTAACTATTGTGATGATCAATCAGAATTAGTAATATGAAACAGGAGAGTTAGACATTTGATTGTAGAACTTGAATCTAATTCCCAAATATAGCTTAGCCTTATCAATAGCAGTCATATTTTGCTAAGAGCAGAAACTTTAACATTAGCAAAGTTTTGGGAGATGGCAAAATCTTCACAGATGTTAAAAAATTCAACACTAGTAGAAAATAACTCATTACTTAGCTATATATTTAATAGCAGAATTAGCATACAAATCTGTATAAATAACTTAGTATCTTAGAATAAATAAACCTCAGATCAAAATAGTTCAAAGTAAAGAGAAAGCAAAGGAACTAGTAAGCCTGTAGGCAGATATACTTCAAACTTACCCATCCCTGTATCCCAAGGACTCTACAGAGTCAAAGAAGATCAAGTTTTCAAGATACAGAAATCTGACATACTTCCAAGGTTAAGTGTCTGCTATGTTACAACTTGGTGTCCATTGGCTAGTGATTCAAGATAAATTCCTCACTTTTAAGCTAAATAATAAACAACTGTCACCACCCAAATTACCTCACAAACTGAGTTGAGATACTCAGACAAATGGATATGAGACTACCAGTATTTCATAGATATACTTCAGATGAATCAATCATCACTTTTATTGATGACTTTAAGCAGTATACCACAGTAAGGATCCTGACAATAGTACAGCAAGTAGGCCTCATGCCCTTCAGTCTATGAGGTTCTGCAAGAGCAGCATTCACAGCTACAACCTATGTAGGAAATGATGTCAATGCTATACTGACAGTACAGAAGACCTGGCTCTGAAACACCTACTATACAGATGACATCAAGCAAGCCCTGAAGGATCAGCTCAATACAATATATTAAGGAATGAGTGAAGAACTAAATACATTCTATATCAGAATCCAATATCAGATAATCCTTGCAGATTATACTGATGCTATCCAAGATCAAGTAGCTGAAGCAACCTTCATGAAAGGAGTCTACTCAGAGATAGCTATAGCCTTTTGCTCATCACCAGTAGTTCTGGATCTACTGTAAAAGGTCACCTATGCTCAATGATATTGGATAGCCAGACACCCATAAGACCATACATGAAAAGAGTCACTGGTATTAGAATTGAAGCACTCAAAGCAATCAATGAAATCCCTATCACAATGATCAATTGAAATACACCTTAGCTAAGAGCTACAAAGTATCAGAGAAACAGCAACCCTATGGAGGAGCTTGCCAAACAGTTTGCCAAAATGACTGCCCACCTAGGAGATATAGTAAAGAAAATCAGAGGAAGAGACTGCCACTAGCTCAGAAGTTTGCTGCCACCACAGACAAGAAGAAAGGTATCTACTATAGCTATAGAGAGAAAGGCCACTACTCTTATAAATGCATGAGTGAAACCAAGTACAAGGTCCAGTCAAGCAATGCTACTAGAAACAAAGAATAGGCCAACATCATCATATTTAAGAAAATTGGAGAATCAGATGAAGAATGAGAGGCCTATCCTACACAGACTACCAAAAAGAATGTTTATGAGGAACCTTACAAGAGGTCACTGAGAAGACCTAAGAAGAACCTAATAGAAAAACAAATAGAGACAGTTACAGAAAGCCAAGCTGAAGAAATGGATCAAGATATAGAGCTTGAGTAGGCAGTTCAGAACATTATCTGAGGAACCACTTTAGCCAGTAAAGGAGAAAAGAAGAAGAAGCTCTACAAGACTAAGACCTTCAAGTATGATATGTATCTTTAAAGATCTCAGCCAACAAAAGGTCAATGCAACCTTTGGTCAACTTGTAGAAATTTCCACCTTCAGACAGCAAATGAGATTTGGACTGGCAGAAACAACCAAGGAGCAAGGTTGGAAGATAACCAAGGCCAACAATATTCAAAAAGACTCTGGAGAAGAAAGTAAAGACAACCACAAGACTTCTGCCTATGAAATCTGCCAAATCGAAGATAGAATCTTTGAGGCCATTATCAATACTGGAGCAGGAGGATGTCTCCTCAGCAAAAAAGCAGCAGACCACCTAGGTTGGGAAGTTGAAGAAGCAATCAAGTTGGTGTTTGTTACAGCTGATGGCACAAGAGCCACACCTCTGGGAAAAATTCAAGATGTTCTTATCAAGTTTGGAGGAGCAACCATCCCAGTGGATGTAATTGTAACTAATATAACCAATTATGACATCCTTATTAGCAATCAATGGCTTCATAAAGCCAGAGCAATAATTGACCTCAATGCAGATTATCTACTGAGGACAGAAGATATGAATTTCCATCAATGTCAACAAAGGAGTCCTGCCTGACATAAAGGAAGAAAAGAGTGAACAAGAGGAAGCTTATATGATAATTACTCACAAAAAGAAGAAGAAGGTTAGATAGATGAGTGAAGAAGAATGGTACAAGAAGATTATAGACAGATATACACCACAAGGAGTCTGCCCCCATGGGATTAAGATGTACTATATGGAGCATATCAATGATTGCTACCAGTGTACTAGCAGAATCAGAAACATCTACTATGAAAGAAGACAGAAGGCCCTTGAGGAACAGGTCAAGAAGAGGAGGAGGAAGAAGACAATGAACCACCAGCCCTCCTAGAGGACAGTGATGATGAAGAAGAAATCAAGGTCAAGATCTGGAAGATTTAACCTGATACAGTTCTCTCAGAATACAAGTCAGAAAATACAGCCAGAATAGACATCACCACTATAGAAAAAACTGTACTAGAGTCCCAGACAACTATCTTGCTTACAACTGGTTTAGAAATGACCATAACAAAAGACTATGTTAGAATCCTCAAGACAAGAAGCAGCCTGGCTAAGAGTGAAATTACCATTAAAGGAGAAGTCATTGACTCAGACTATATTAGAGAAATCCTACTTATTGCCAGGAATTATAATTCTACAATTCCATTCCCAATTAAGAAGAAGGACTGATTGGTGTAGATGTTGATCTTTCCAATTCTACAACCAAAGATCATAGAAGTTAAGAAGCTGGAGGAAATAAAAAGAGGAAGGAAAGGATTCAGATCCACTGAAAGAGGAGTATTTGCTAGCACCAAGATCACCAAACTAGACCACAAGAAGGAGGAAACTATAAACAAGCATAGCTATACTATTGGAAATGAGTTTCCACTCAAAAAGGAACTCAACAAGATACTCTATAAATTTGAGGATATCCTTGCCACAGACTTCAAGGATATCAAAGAAAAGACCCCACACTACTACTATGATGTAGACACAGGAGACACTGAACCAATTTATCAGAAGGCAAGACCCATCCCACTAGCCTAAAGTGAATGGCTTAGGGAAAAATCAAGCAGATGGAAGAAGCTGATATCATCAAAGAAGCCAGTAGTCCTTGGGCTTTATCAGTTATACTGGCCCTGAAAAAAGAAAGCAAGCCAGAAGAATTTACCTCAAGGCTCTGCACCAATTACAGGAAACTCAACCTGGCCACTAAGAAAGATTTCCAACCACTACCCCTTATCAGTGATATCCTTGTAACCCTAGGAGATGAAGTATAGTATTAGAGTATCTTAGACTTATACTCAGGATTCTATCAAATTGGTCTCACAGAAGCAGCAAGTGAAAAGTCAGCTTTCATCACCCCAGATGGAACCTATATCTACCTGTAAATGCCATTTGGAATATGCAATGTACCAGCAAGCTTCTAGCAAATGATGAACAAAATCTTCTGCTATGATATGTGAAGATGGATGATGGTTTATATAGATGATATAATCTTCTACAGTAGGACAGCCAAAGAACATCTGTGGCACATCCAGCAGATGATAGAGAAGTTGAGGAAGCATGGCCTTTATATCAAGCCCAAGAAATACAAGTTCACAGAAATTGAGATCTCCTACCTTGGTCATGTCATCAACTGAGATAGAATACATACAGACCCCCTCAAGATACAAGCAGTAGCAGTATACCTAAGACCCACCACTGTTACTGAAGCCCAAGCCTTCATGGGACTTGTCTCCTACTCCTGAAGATTTATTAGAGGATTCTCTAATATTATAGGTCCAATCTATGAACTCAACAAAAAGGATACCAAGTTCCAATAGACTGGCAGACAGCAATAAGCATTTGATAAGCTCAAGGTCAGACCAATCCAAGCACTCATCCTTAGAAGATCTGATTGGACTCAAGAATTCATTCTGCAGACAGATGCAAGCACACAAGGACTAGGAGCCATCTTGGTCCAAAAGAAAGATAAAGTTGTTATTGCATATCTTAGTCAAGGAATCTGAGGAGCTGAAAAAGAATATGAATCATATAAGTTAGAGTATCTTATAGTTATCTGGACTATAGAAAAGTTCCACTACTATCTGGCTAGAAGGCACTTCATCATTCAGATGGACCACTCAGCCCTCACCTGGCTACTGACTACTAGACAACCCAAAGGAATCTATGCTAGATGGATTATGAAGTTACAAGCCTATGATATAACCATCATGCACTGCTCAGGAAGAGCTAATGCCAATGCAGATACCCTTTTACAGATACTCTGAAGGACTCCCAACCAACAAACCAATAATGAATAAGGAGCTCTACTATGGAATCATCACATATCTGGGACAGCAAAAGATGCTCCAACATCTGAAAGAATGGATACAAATGATTATCAATAGAACATGGAAACAATTTGAAACCAATAGAGAAATACTGAAGAAAGAAAAACTACTATTCATACCAGAATACAAAAAGGAGCAAGTAATGAAATCAGTATATGAACTTGGCCATCTAGGAGGAACCAATATATATGATAAAGCAAGAAGAATAATATGGTGGCCAGAAATAGAGGAAGATATCAGACAATTTGTCAAGACCTATGACAAATGCCAGAAATAGAAATAAGACCAATGAAATCAGACCCCAGGATCAGCACACAAAGAACTGGTGCCCTTTGCCTACATAGTAATGGATATAATTGGCCCACTACCTCTGACCTTGACTGGCAACTGATATATCATTGTCATTATGGATCTTTTCACAAAATGGATAGAGACAGGACCTCTCAAAGAAGCCAATGCATAGTTAATTGCTAATTTCTTCCACAAAGAAATCATCTGCTGATTCAAGACTCCAACATAAGTAACCACAGACAGAGGAACAGAATTCATGAACTAGTTTCTCAAGGTTCTCTACAAAAAGTATGAGATCTAGCATATTCAGACCACAGTATATCATCCTCAAGGAAATAGACAAGCAGAAAGAACAAACAAGACCCTCAAGAATATTATTGCTAAGATCTGCAATAACTATGAAAATTGGAATCACTATCAGCCAATAGCATTATCTGCTCTCCAGGATATCCAATCACAAAGCACCCATTTTACTCCTCAAGAAATACTGTTTAGAGTAGAAAGTTCTCAAGAAACCCTATTATCCAATAGAGATGCTATATGGAAATGAGTGGACATAGAGATACAGAAACTATACCAAATCAGAAAGAAGGCTGAAGATTACATAAACAAGATGCAGATACTATAGTAGAATAATGTGGAAAAGATTCACAAGCTCCTGGAGATTATCAAGATAAGAGACAAAGTTCTGATATATTGGAACATGGTAGAAGCCTCATGGTCATAAAAACTGGAGCCTAAGTAAGAAGGACCTTACCTTGTACAAGATATAAAAGGGACCACCTTTTGGCTATGAAAACTCTCAGATATAATTATTCCCACTACCATCTACCGAAATTAACTCAAGAAGTATCATGAACAGTCAATGAAGTAATGCAGCTGCCCTCAGAATCACAAGTGCCACCCAATGAGCCATAGAAAGACAGTGGTATTCTATCAAGCCACCCATAATAGAGGAATCCTTTGACAGTATCCAGAGTATAGTCCAGATCCACTTGTTACAAATTTCACACTTCAAGACATACCAGAATTGAACTGAGTTTCAGGAATATTTCAGGCTAGAACAGCTACTGAATTCAAAGCCAAAGATGGGAAAAGAAGACTGGATCAAGGAATGTCAACTCTCCTACACTCAGATTATAATCACCAAGAGAGTGCATAAGTTATTCAAAGATAATGAGCCAGCTCTAGTCCATTTTTGAGAAGTAACCCCAACTGACTTTGGATCTATCAGGAGATAATATTAGAAGAATATTATAGCATAAATTGTACAATATAAGGAGATACAAATCATGGAAGCCTAAGAGTTTGAGTGAATAGGATACTTCAGAGATGAATCACCTATTTAGGAGGAAGTTGTAATGGTCAATCCAAATTAGTAATATGAATCAGGAGAATTAGACATTTGATCACAGAATCTGAATCCAATTCTCAAATATAGCTTAACCTTACCAATAGCAGTCATATTTCACCAAGGGCAGAAACTTTAATATTGGTAAAGTTTTGAGAGATGGCAAAATCTTCACAGATGTTAAAAGATTCAATACTGGCAGAAAATGACTCATTACTTAGCTGCATATTTAGTAGCAGAATTAGTATACAAATCTGTATAAATAACTAAGTATCTTAGAGTGAATAAACCACAGATCGAAATAGTTCAAAGCAAAGAGAAAGCAAAGGAACTAGTAAGCCTGCAGGCAGATACACTTCGAACTCACTCATCTCTACATTCCAAGGACTCCATAGAGTCAAAGAAGATTAAGTTTTTAAGATATAGAAATACAATGTACTTCTAAGGTTAAGCATCTACTATGTTACACCATCTATAATAACTCTTATTTCTACCCCTCTCTTATCCTTTGGATAATTAGGAAAATAAGATATTACTTAGGAACTTAGTATACAATATGTACCAAGAAGCCTTTAGTGTAAGAAAGTGCTTATATGAAAGTAGTTATAGTGGTAGTATCCTTCTTATTAACTATAGTTATAAGGAACTTATTCTTTGCTATATACAGACTGAATTTGCCTTAGAATTCAGGTTCAATAAGAGATTTACTTAAGACTTTATAATTTATATACTAGTCTCAGTTCTGATGAAAGTTAGCTAGACTTCTGGAGTTTAGTCAGAAACACTAGAATCACTTAGGTATCATTACTAAGACTTAGGAGAATATATATATATATAGGGAGACTTGATTCTTATATTAAGGACTAAACTAAAACTATCTTTAATTCAGATAAAAACTGGGGGGAATTTATATAAGTTGGTTTATAATTTCTAACTAAGTATAAGTAACTAATTTGGTAATTATAGTGAGATTTGTGATCAAGATCTTTATTAGGTGGTTTGTTATCAGGAATACTTTATAATTAGGACCTCTGTTATTAGACAATGATCTGTTACTATAGTACTTTTACTATAGTACCAATTGCTGAGAATAAGCTAAATATCATTTATTCATATCAATTGTATTATTTATTATATTGGTTATTTGTATATCATATATTATACTCAATCATAATATTATTGTCAGGTTATCATATATCATATCTTATCTATTTGTCTCATTCTATTATATCCTTCTTCCCTTAAAAGTCAATATCTATATTGATTCTAAAATTGAGAACTAGAGGCGGGGTATCTTCTTCATCATCTTCTTCAGTTTTGTTGCCATCTTTACTAGTGGTTGGAGGGATAGTTACTGATGGCTCAATGTTAAGGATAGAGAAGTTAATGAGGTCTACAAATGGTTTTTAAATAAGTATAGACAGTGGGGTAGGGGTTCTTCATCTAATTTGGTTAGGGCCATCCAAGTAGAGTTCTTATTCCTTATATCTAGAGATATTCATTCAGATGGAGAATTTTTGCCCATCTTATATATAAGTTCTCTACTTACCTTACTAGGAAGAACTAGATCCTACTTACTATTCTGTATTTTTTGAGAGATTTTTTCTTTATCTATTATTCTATTTGAGATATTAGAGGCTATTCTATTTAGCTTAAGTATAGTTTTATATATATATTGAGATTTTGGATATACCTTTAGTTATTAGCATATAGTTATTTTTCTCCTAGTATTAGGAAGAGCATAGTGTATAGAATGAGGTATAGATAATAATACTCTACTATATCTGATATAGTTGAGCTGCTAAATATTACTTAGTCTAGGTTAATAAGAGTATAATATATAGAGGGGGCATGGACGACCAGCTCCTTTCTCCACTACCTTACCAGTCACAAGGTTTGGTAGGCGACCTTCCAAGTCCCCTTTCCCCTATTATTACCCCCTCTACCTCGGGTTGGTTTGCTGTGCCTGCAGGGGCATGGTGGGAGGAGGGCAATGGTGATGAGTTGCCCCTTTATTAGTGTCAGATCAGTGCTTCCTCCACTTTTTCATGGATTCTGGTGCCTTCAGCTGTGTCTGGGGTATACCCGTTTTGGTGCGGTGCCTTCTTCCTTTTGCCATCACCAACAAGAAGTTATCTCAGTATGTCTCAGGCTACATAGGGAGTCAGCTGACCTTGGGCGTCAAGTGCTCAGTGTAGGTTACCTGTAGGTCCTCGGTGCCTGTGGTGGGGCCCTCTGGCTTTGGTGAGCTTCCCAACAAGCATGGTTCTGAAATAGGTGACTGCTTTTCGGGTGTTGTCGGGATGGGAGGGGAGATGGCCATCACAGATACATAGGAGGAAGGGCAATAATGGTGAACCAGTAGGGTGCCAGACTGGGGGTGGTTGTCGGGGCTGGGGCAGGTACTGCTTCGGTGGGGCCTTTTGATTGGTGCAGCATAGTTAGGTGGTAGGTGACACTCTCGGCTTCTTTTGGCAGGTAGCAGGGTGAGGCCCCAGTCATCAGGGGGGGTTGGGGGGCCCGAGGCTACCCATTTCAGATGTCTTGGCTGTACTCAACTGGAACCGGGAGATGACATGGCAACATGATCAAGGCCCACAGGCTTGAGTAGTGGGGTATTGGGGGTTTCCTCCCACCTCACGTGTAAGTCCTTTACTCACCTCAACTGAGAGAACCAGACCCTACCCACTATGTTGTACTTTGATGAGGGTTTTTCTTTGCCTATCATTCTCTTTAAGGTGGCAGGGGCTATTTTATTCGGCTCAAGCATGGCCTTATACATATGTTGGGTTCTCAGGCATGCACTTTCGGTCGTTGGTATATGGTTGGGTTTCCCCTGGTGGTAGGGAGAGCATGGTGTGCAGAATGAGATATGGGCCAATATAGACCCTGCTGCGCCTGGTATGGTTGAGCTGCTGGACAATAGCTAGCCTAGGTTAATGGGGGGGCAGTGCTTGGTGGGTGGTGGGGGAGGGTTTTGGCCTATATAGTCTAGATTCCCTTCCAATAAAAATCCATGGGACGTGAGTCCAT
>RBNI01001137.1:0-24164 GCA_003990745.1 Jimgerdemannia flammicorona | reverse complement strand
ATGAAAGACCACTTTGTCAAACCCCATCTCCACCTGCCCACCACTCTGTTTACAGATCTCCTCCACCAGATGGCAATGTCACTCACCCTGGAGACCCCAACCAATCCACCATCCAGTCAGTAGATCTCCCATCAAAGTCTCTCACCTCAACAACTTCTCCTGCATCTCTATTTGTCGCCCTTCCTCAAAAACAAAGAGCCAATACCCAGCCAAACCTACCCACACTACTATAACCAACCCTACTGTGAGCCACCCATTGCCGACACCTCTCACCAGTCTAGATTTCAAATCCTCCCAGCTATCTCTCTTGCCATCTGGCCTCCTTCCTACATCCAGCCAGTCCTCTATAACTATCCAAAAGTCCCCCAAAACCTCACATTCTCCCAGCCAATGTTCTGGTGTCTGCATAAAACCCCCAGCATGCCCTACATTATAACACTCCTCACAATCCAGTCGGCCACCATCCACCAGATACACAGTATGAAAATTCAACATAACATTCCTTCACAGCATTCGCCACCAAACTACCCAGAACTTGGGAGGAAGCCACCTCCACACCTCAGCACTCCAGGACCAGATTCCTGCCCAGTCCCACTCCTCACCAATCCCCACTGCCTGCCAACTCTTTGGCCAAAGATTCTGGCCAAGTCTCTGCTGACACTCCACTCCATTGCCAATATCAAACTCAGCAAGTAGAGTCCCTCCTAGAAGCAGTTGGTCCCCTGCCACATAGCAGGGCCCCACACCACCTCTCCCTCATTGCCATACCAGCACAGGCCTATTTGGTGTGCTCCATCCATCACTCCCTACCAGAAGCCCTCATACCTCATCCATCAGCTTCCATTCAGACCCACCAGAGAGAGCAAATCACCTGAGGACCCTTAAGGGGAGAATCTCATCTCCCACACCTTCTGCATCAGCAGTACCCAACCTCCTCCCTGCAGCTCCACCACCCTTCTCAACCACCAGGCTTGCAGACAGTATAGCCACTTAGGAAAATCTACCAGACCTAGGCCTCCCCTAATCCCCAGCTCTACAAGAGTATCCCAACTGATCTGGGACCTTCTTCCTACCCAAATCCAATCCCTAGCCAGTTTCACTAGCCTCTTCACCACCCAGGCTAGCTAAGTGATGTGCCACATACCACAGCTTGGGGAACCAGTAAACATTCAAGATCGATACCCACCCCACCAGAGAGATGTGGTGACCTCCCCAACCTCTTAGGGCCTCCCCCCAAACAGCCACCCTCCTCTCCCACTATACCCATGACAAGACCAACCCATATACAGAAAGGAAGATACCAAGATACCACACTACCTCTCCTGTGGGGACAATTGTTCCAATGATATCCCCTCCTACTAGCCCATTCCCCAACACCATTGTCTCACACTTATACAAGTTGAGTTTCACCCCAGAGTGTGCCTTATACCATTCCACCATTTCCTTTAGTGCCTCTACATCTGCCACTGATCCAAGTCCAACTACCATATCATCTGCAAAGGCCCTCACCTTCCACACTATACCATACACAGAGAGCCTGGCCACCTTCCTACAGATCTTATCCATGAAAGATTCTAGTGAAAGGGCATAAAGAATAGGAGACAGTGGGTCTCCTTGGGGAACTCCTCTTCCCAAGGGAAACACCAAACCCCTGTGATCATTGCACATTAGTACTGCACTACTGCCCTCCAACAACTTCAATATAGAAGCCCTAAACCATTGTGGAACATCAATTCTATCCAGCACCTTGCCCAGCCATACCTGCCGAACATGGTCATAGGCCTTCTTCTGGTCCAGAAACACCAGTCTACCATCCAGTCTGCAAGCCTGGGCCCCTTCTATGATGCCATGCACCCAGGCAGTCCCATCCCTAATAAGTCTTCCTCCTATAAAGCCCCACTGCTCCTCACCCAGCACCTGTTGAGCAACCTTCTGTAGCCTTGCAACAATCATCTTAGTCACTAACTTTCTATCCATATTCAGAAGCATGATTGGCCTCCAGTTCTTCCAGTCCTCCTGCCTACCCTTGTCTTTATACAATAAGGCCACCAGCCCCAAGTCCTGCTTACCAACCCACTTGCTATTTAGAAGAACATGATCACAGAGGGCAGCCATTTCTCCTAACACTTCAGAGACCTTTGCCATCTTCTTCCAGAAGTCCCAGGGTAGCCCATCCTCCCCAGATGCCATCCCAATCTTAGTTACTGCAAGGACCCCCTGGATCTCCTCCTCTTGGACTAGTAAGATCAAGTCACCCAGTCTCTCCACCTACGGCAGCTCCCACTCCTCCAGGGTGTCACCAATTGCCTATTCCTCCACACCCCCTTATTTCTCACTCCACAGACCCTGCCAACTCTCCTTCAAAACCCCCAAGATCTGTTGTATACCATGTGCCATATTCCCTTCAGCATCCAAGACTCCATCTCACCGATATTGTACCCTCCTAGCTTTGAGGAGTCTAGACAAGTATCTAGTAGGCCACTCTCCATCCTCTAGCTCCTGTCACTATAACCTGGCAGCCATCCCTCGCATATGAATCTCTTCCTCCTCCCTCAACACCTGTTGCAGTTCCACTACCTCCAGTTTCACCTGCTCAAACCTCCAATCATCTATCTCAACAGAAGAAAGTAAGTCTGCCCATTCCATCTACAATCTCATCAGCCTATTTGAAGTACACCATATGTACCTCCTCCTCTGTCTCCCAGCCTCTCTACCAGTTCCACCCCAATAAACCCTTGCAGCCTCCTTCAACCTCATCCACTGGACACCCACAGACAAACCCTCATGCCTCTAGATAGGAACCTTTGCCTGTATATCCTCCACCCATGAGTCCCCCAACCCCTTCTCAGCCAGCAGGGAGGAGTTAAGGTGCCAATGCCTGGGTATATCTCCACTCCCCCCAAACTGACCCCACCCCAACAGTCTCCAGTGATCAGACCATGGGCACCACTCCACCTCCAAAGTCTTCCAAACATCAGTACCCCAATATTCAGCTGTCAGTATCCAATCAATCCTCATACCCAAGCCATTCACCCAATGTGTGTAGACCCTGGAGTCGCCCCACCATGTTCTGCCCATATCCCCCAAGGAACTAAGATTCTCCACCTCCTCCCATGCCTCCAGGCCACCACTCCTCCCACCTGCATTCCTCCCTCTATCAGTTCTATCTAGATGTGGATCCCAAACTATATTAAAATCACTACCCAGAATATCAACTCCTTCCTCCAAGAGAATACCCTCCTCCAGCAGCTCCTCAATCCATATAATCCTCTTGCCCCTAACTGCAGGGCAGTAACAGGAGCCAACTCTCACTGATTCCCACCCTTGCCAAATCCAATCTCCCCAGACCAATCGATCACCCCAGTTCCTGATTTCCCCCAGGTCTCCTTTACCCTTCTTCACCAGAATCACCACTTTGACAAACCAAGCAGTAGCTCTGCCCCATTCTCTAGTCCACTCCACCCAATCATCCTCATCCTCACACCATACATCCTGTAGTAAAAAGAGATCAGCCTCCAATCCCTTGAGCCAAGTAAAAATGTTCTTATGCCGCCCAGAGCCCCTTAACCCATTCACATTCAAAGAGAAAATGTTAGTTGTACTGTTTATAAGAAATAATGTTATATATTGCTCACATCCTCTACAAATCCACATTCAACTCCTCCTGTGCCAAGTCCAAGTCTCATTCTGCTGCTAGTTCATTCATCTTGGCTTCCTTTGCCTCCAAACCTCTCAGAAGTTCAGCTATTGCCCCATCCTCTCTCTCCTCAAAGTCCTCCCAATACTCCAGACAGGCCTCCTGCCAGAGCTGCAAACTGTGACACTCTGCCCAACAGTAGGCAGCCCACTCACCAGCAACAACTGCCAACTCCTCCTCTCTCACCTTATCAACCTTGCATCCCTCCTCCTCCATGAAAATTGTCAGAATCTCCACCTTCAGTGCCTCCACCACCCCATTGCCATGCAGAATCCATGCCCAATGCTCCTCAGGCATTACATGCAGGTCCACCTCTCCCAACTCCTCAGCTACAAGGTTATCCATCATCTTACTCATCCACAGCAAGTTCTCCACCTTCTTCCCTCCCAGTGTCCCTGGCTGCCCCACATCCAACATTGTGGTATCAGCTCCCACATTGGCAGTCTCATCCCACTCCTCCTCAGGGACATCCACCAGCTTGTCCTTGCCGACTGCCACTACCTGGCCCCCTGTTACCACATCAGGGACCCCAAAGTGCACTCACTGGGCCCCCTGCATCAGCACATCCTCAGTTGCCCCTCTCTTTACAGCTGGGCCCCTCCTGATAAGAGGGGGGAGGGTGGCATCCAACTCCTGCTCTTAGACTTTGAATGTACTGTCTGTATAGGGGTCCTTTCTTGGCACCTTCCCAGGTCCTTTCTTGTTTGTCTCCATCACCCCTTCTCCTTTACTAGTCCAGACACTAGCTTTGATACCCCCAGTCACCTCAGCCCCATCAACCTTCTTCTTTGCCCCTTCTTTCATACTCACCAATAGCTCTCTCTGCCTCCTACACCCCTGGGCCCACTCCCACTGCCTCTTGTCAGTGTGAATATGCTTCCCATCTACAATCTCCAGATGTGTTGACTCCTCAAACACTCTCCAGGCCTTCGCCCTCCTCTCAACTGCACCACTCAACTTCTCCAGAGCCTCCAATAAGTTCTCCTCCTCCTCTTCACTCTCTTTCACCCTTGAGACCTTACAGACAAAAGCCCCCCACATAAGCACTGAGGGCCAGTCACTCACCTTCCAGGTGGCCTCCTTCTCCGCCAGCTGAATCCTGACATTGATGTCACCTGTCCTGAATGTGGTCCCCTCCCACATCTGAAAGCCAATGTCCACCACATCACTATACTCAACCATCACCTCCTCCACCCTCTCCTAGTCTCCTCCTTCATCACTGTCAGCACCCCTCTCACCAGAAGCTACACCACCCTGGGGTCCCACCTCAAGCACCATACCATGGGGACCACCACTTCCCCAACCACTACTCCAGTTTTCAGAGCCTTATCCAGTAGGCCTGCCTCATCAAAACCCACCTCAACCCCCTCCAGACCCTTCAGAAACTTCACTGAGGCTGCCCCAGCCACCTGCTTTGAAATAAGCCCCAGGACCATTCTCACCGTCACCACCAAGCCTCAAAAGCACAAGGTAGCCACAAACTCCAAGATTGACTTCTTGAGTAACAGGGCCACCACCAGCCCCATAACACCATCTGCTAGGTCCCCCTTCTGCATTGAGACCCCCTGCCCAACCTGGCCATCAGCTGTCACATCTCTTTTTTTTTCCTGATCCCCTGTCACACTCCCATCAATAGTCACACCCCCAGCCACAGCCCCTCCAGCCCCTATGCTCCCATCTCCCCCCTGAGGGCCACTCCCCCTCCTGACACTAGCCTTGTCCTTTCCCTCAGCAATGCCAGCCCTGGTACCAGCAGGCCATCCATTCACCTTCACCTTGTCGGCAAAGCTGGAGAGACCAGGCCTTCCCCAAGATCCACCAGATACTGGTCCACCTCCAGAGCACTCACCACCCTTCGACCCTCCAAACGCCCCCATCCCCAGGCCATAACCCCTCCCTACATGCTGCCAGCTGAAAGCCCCAAGTCCACCCGACCCAGCATGCCCATCAGAACTCTTGCTCGATGACATTGTTATAATATCTTTTCTTGAAAACCATTGCTTGAAGTTTGTGTAATATGAATTGTACAGGAGAAAAGTGCCAATACCCTCTCTATAGCTGACTTCCTGCACTGAGAAATCATCTGCCACTACAAGACACTGAAGCAAATCACAACAGACTGCAGCACAGAATTTGTCAATGGATTTCATGAGATAATATATCAGAAATACAAGATCTAGTACATCAAGACCACTGCATATCACCCTCAAGAAAATAGACAGACAGAGAGAACCAATAAGACCCTCAAGAACATCCTGGTGAAGATCTCAGAGACATATGAGAATTGGGATAATTATCTCCCAACTGCCCTCTCTGTTCTATGAGACATAGAGTCACAGAGTACACACTTTATCCCAAGAGAACTGCTCTTTGAAGAAGAAGATTCTGATGGAACCTCAGTCACAAATCTAGATCTAACTTGGAGATAGGTTGATGCAGAAATCTGTAGAATATACCAAATCAGGAAGAAGGCTGAAGATTACATCATCAAGTTACAAGCACTGACAAGGAAGAATACAGAAAAGAATCACAAGACCCTAGAACCTATCCAAATTAGAGAAAAGGTCCTACTGTATCAAAATATGGTAGAAGCTTCATAGTTGCAAAAACTGGAGCTCAAATGGGAAGAACCCTTCTACATACAAGATATCAAAGGAACTACCTTCTGGCTTAGAAAATTTTCAGAGACCATACTGCCCACCACAGTACATAGGAACAGACTCAAGAAGTACCATGAACCTATACAAGAGAAGCAAAACGTGATGACTGCCTGTGAGGTTCTAGTCTGTGAATCATAACAGTATGTCCTATGACTAGCAGGCTATCTGTCTGGATCATTCTCTGTAGAATACAGCACTAACAACTACTCATCTGTGAGATTTTCAAAGCCAGAGGAATTCAAACTATCAACAGATTGGTCAAGATCAGAATCAGGCCCTTGCTCTATATGAAGAGAGTGACTCTTCACCATTACACCAAAATATAAAGAGAAGATGCCAGCCCATAAATACCACTTTTCGACCCCTTGCTAGAGGGTATGGGATCAGTAAATTTTTCAGGACCAGACCAATGAATAAGGATGCTCGAGAAGATCCTTATTCAGGAGGAAGATATAATGGTGACCTCAGAATGATGCCATCAGCACAGGAGACAGCCTTTCCTTACAAGCTACCAGATTGGAGCACAAGAAGATTATACAGCATATGAGATGAGCAATGATGACCAACTGTGAGTTATTATGACCACAGTATGGATATCTTGAGGAATATAAAAGAGGGATCAAGGAACTGCAGTAGCAGCAACCAACAAGACCCACCAATTCCAAAATAGCTCAAAGACTTACCACAAATAAAATGCCTGCTGCTCACCAAACCTCAAGGTTAAGGAATCACCAAGGTATCTCAGTTGAAGAAGGAATGTTCCAAGACATCAGAAGAGCCATGAGGACCCACTCAAGAAGGACTCCTAGTGTCAACCTGGGTACTGGTGACTCTTATCATTATATCCTCTACTGCCATGAAATGGAAACAAGGATCACCATTGCTACTGAATGCCTCCAAATATAGCAGGAGTATGAAATAGGAAACCTCCTCTACCAAGAGTTCCCACAGGCCAGCCCCCAAGAGTTACAAGATGCCACTCCCATAGACATATGTGAAGTAAGGACAGCTAAGAAGATCTATCAGAACTTCCGACATGCACCATAGTTGATCCCCAACTTGGAGTATGTTAGAGTCTCAGATTTCAGAGATCTGTCATCCCACTATATCAATGCACTAGAAACCAGGGTAGCTACAGAAGCCCAGTCCTCTATTACCCTCAATATTGATAAAGTAGAAGACTTCTGGCATCCCATCCTCCAGGACAATCCAGACCAATTCCTACAAGAATTGATCTCAGTATTCCAAGGCCCAAGCATCCAGGTTAGACCTCTCTAAGACCCCACATTTGTCTGAAAGAGAACCTCGTAGACTGGAGAGCCCCAGACCTCCTTCCCACCACTACCAAATATGATGACGTCATTGGCAATAATGTCATCCCACACAATATTGAAGCATGTGAAATGTATGATGATGACAAATTCATGGATCTCATCTCCTTCAGTGATGATGAGGATGAAGCCCCCATGGTCCTGAACATTCTGCTCTAAAGTTCTTTGATTATACTGAGTTATGCCAGCACCAGTATTCTGATGTAACACTGAATTATTCCAGTATCCTGAACCTATACAACTATCAGTACTGACTCTGGAACTTAGCAGTTTTTCCTCTCCTGGAATTTTATTTTAGTTATTGGAATTTATATTTAGCTTTATATCTTAGCAACCATTGAATTTTATTTTGTATAAATACTCCTCTTATTTCCTCTGAAATAAAGTCAGTCCATTCAGTCTTCTTAGTGCAATATACACACTTCTTTGCAAGCAATCTAAGAGATAATAAGATAGTTTAAAGATGAGAAGTTTGAGGACTATAAGACCTTGGGAAGGCACTCCAATAAGAACTTGCTTATAACAAACTTGAGTTAGTCTAAGAGATATACCTTGAAGAGAATCTGGCATATTTAAAGGACTCAGCGATTACTATATGACAGTAGATAATATAATCCTTGCTAAACTTCAATATAGTAGATGGGCTTCTCTGATCTTGAATTGAATTGTCATTCTCTCTGAATAATTGTCTTTTCTTTTGAATTGAATTATCATTTTTGCTTAACAATGGGCTTTCTTATTTTTAAATTGAAGATAGGCCATCACTACTGATATTATCTTAAATTATATATATATACTTAGTATAATTATCTGAAATCTTTCAAGTTTATTTACATGGGTTGCTTGAACTTAAAATAGGTATAGAATTTAAGATTAACTTACAAACTGTAGATTAATTTATAGATAATAATAGTATAATATTAAAGTTATTAAAATCTTGATGAACTGGAAATTCAATAATAGACTTATCATTCTGATATTATATAAGTATATTGTGCATTTTGCAGATATGTTGAGTCAATCTTAAGAAAGATTTGCACTTTAGGTTACAATATAAATAAAAAGCTTTATATTAATATTAGGTTTAATCATGTAATATACTGGCCAAAAAATAGAATTCTTTAAATTCTTTATCTGATTGGCTTTGCACTTTTGCCCTTAATACACTTGCTTGGCATACTTGCTTAACATGTACTTGTTTAATATATTTATACTTTATCATACATATTAACTAAACTTATTATATCATCATATTAACTAAATATAAGTAAGCAAGCATTATATTTATTTATTGGACTTTCTGATGATATCTACATATATATATCTATTATGAATATTGTGGATATAAATCTTCATCTAGAAGAATTATGTCTTTTCTTACTCTCTCTCACTACAATCTCTTCATGCCTAAAGATATGTAACAGATCCTAAGATAAACAAAATGTGCCCCAGTATAAATAATAAGTGCTGAGCCATAAATAATATATACTAAGCCATAAATAAATTATGTCAGTTTTACAAAACTAAGGAGCAGTAGATAATAGACAGGCTACAGTTCACAAAGGTGTATAAAACCAAGGAGTAGATAATGGACAGGCTATATCAGATCATGAAGATATGAAAAACAAAGAAGCAGACCACATTATACCCAGACAAGATCAATATTAGTAAGTTTATGGCTTCCAACTACAATAAGAGAGTAATCAAATTATAAAAAACTATTGAAGTTCAAGGTAAAGGCAAAGTTGGTAAACAAGGTGGGAGTGGTAAATAAGGCAGAGATAATGAATAATCTGAGCTTATAATTCAGAATAACAAGGTGTTTTCATATAGTGAGATGCTTTCAGATAATGAGATGCTTTCAGATAATAAGGTATTTCTGGACTACAAGATGCTTCTAGATGACAAGCTGCTTCTGGATGATAAGGTACTTCAGGATGATGATGTAGAGGCTTGTTTAATCTAATATATAGAACAGATGATTAAGCAAGATAGGAAAAGAAATGAGTAAGTTGTTTTTAGAATTGAGTTCATAAATTATAGTTTATATATTATTCATAACTTATTTGTAAATATGAATTGAATTTTTATATCATAATTTAGCAGATTCATAGATATCAGTGACCTCTGATAGAAATATAAGATTAATGAAGTGATCTGAAAGCTTACAGTAAACATATTTCTTTATTATCTTTTCCTTAAAGATATTTTTTCAAAGTGCAATAGTAATCTGAAAATGGATATTATTATTAAAATTTTGAAGGACATGGACTTAAAGACCAAAGATAGTAATGGTTCAATTTATACTATGGTGAGTATTTTATTCACATTCTGTTCATATATTTATTTAGCAGTTCATGAACTCAACCATTTTCATTTTTATTAAAAAAAATAGCTATATTATCAAATTATAGTCTACTGTTCCCACATTTGTGAAGTCTTTGACAAAAAGTTTGATCAAATCATCTCCAATATAGACTAGCTAATATCTATAGCTTCAATAGATCTTGCTCATACTCACCAACAAGTGGTATAATATTTATAAGTCTGGAATAATTTCATTTACCTGAAGAATGATAAGAGTGAGCTCAGCAAGTCATTCTATATTAATTATATAAAGCAACTACTTTATTTCATATTCTTTAAATAGAAACCTCAGATGAACATATTAACTATCATACAGTTATTATTATTTATATATTTGTAAGTATATTTTCAAGTTCATAGATTTATATTTACTAGTATATACTTATTCAGCATATACTTATCTCTTTATATAATTAGAGCTTGAGATAATTAATAAGATTTGTGACTATATTGATCTACTTATGATTGCAAAGATATTTACTCAAATGAAGATAATGAGATAATTGACATCCCCAATATTCTTCTTTTATTAAACAAGAATGATCTGATCTAAGAGAGAGTTGAGCAGAATATAGAAAAGAATATATAGTAGAAGGAACTGTTTGTGGAAGAAGAAAGTATTGAGAATATTTATAGAGGAAAATATTTGCACGAGTGTTTGTAAATAAAAAAAGAAATAAAATAGTCTTTTTTGGAAATTCAACCTTATATTTGCCTATTGTTTGCAAACTGTTCATATCTATAGAATACAAGTTTATGCTTATATTAAAGAGTTCATATCTATGGAATATTAGTTCATACTCATATTAAAGAGTTTATATCCATTATTAATAAAACAAGTTTGTATCCATAGTAAATATTTGAATCTATTTTTATATATTTCTGTCTATAAAATATATTCAAGTTTATAATATACTATTATAAACATATATTAGAATTCTTAGATCTCTGATGAATATACTTAGAACTGAATTATTTTTTTTGAAATAATTCAGATGCTATATAATATATAAAGTTACTATCTAAATTAGTTACTATAATTTAGCTATATACTATATCAAGTAAACTAGCCAACCAGAACTGCTCTATTATATCAACTTATATAAATAACCCAGATAGCCAAATAAGGAAAAAAAGTATTTCTAGCTGGTATACTATATCGGAATTTGAGATTAGTATTTCTAGTTAATATACTATATCAGAATTTGAAATTTATATTCCCAATAGAGATAGCTAAATATTACTAGATATAGTAATCTATAGTTAGTTATATAGTAATCAAATAGCAATTATAACTATATAAAATACTTCAGAGATTCAAGTGAATAAATCTCAGTATAAAAAACAAAGCAAAAACTACTTATCTGATATACTTAAGAGAAGAAATCTACCAATGAGTCTCTACTAAGAAGTTGTAAGCTATTTTCTACTCTGGTCTACTTTCTGATATAAAGTCTGAGATTTACTACCAAAGTTTAAATGAAGAACTTTGTCTCTAACAGATAGCAGAGATTGGTAAGAAGTGAAACTTGGCTAATATCTGGTCTTGAAGTACTGAGGTATAGTAGTGGCTTTCTCTAAAGTTCTGAGTAGTATAGTAATATATATTATAGAGAAATATTATATTGAACTTTTATTTTGGTTACTTAGTTAATGAAAAGACTTTTGATTGTGAGGAGTATTATTATATAAAGTAGGAGAGAGGTTTTGTACAAATGTCTAAATATTGATTAGATGAATAAGAGGTACTTAGAGACTTCTAGAAGATAGTTGGAGATTATCTGAGAATAGAGAGATAGATGAGTGGGGTGGGAGATTGATGGGATGCCTTGAGGGAATGATTGGTAAGATATATTGATAATGAGTAGCTTACTATTAAGTATATATTAGTAGTGTGAGTGGGGTTGACAAGATATTAACTATATATATTTGAGGAAGGAAAGAGGGTAGACTTAGAGAAGTGAGTAGTGAGGTAGATGAAGATATTGGTAAACATTATATCTGGCTGGTGAAAGGGATGGGGTCCTCAGGGTAGCTATTATTATTATCTAGTAGAGAGGATTTGTGAGCAGAGTAGTGAGAGAATAGTAGTTGTTGATAGTTTAGTAATATTTAATCACAAGAGAGTAGAGAGTGGGCCCCCTAAGGAAATTGAGTAGGGGGAAGGGGTTTTGTATATTTTGTTAGTATAGATTATATTAACAATAAATAAGAAAGTCCAAGTAATTAGAAAAAAAAATAAAATAAAATAAAAAGTAAAGAACTTTGCTGCTATTTGAGAAGTCTACCAATTTAGAAAGAATCTACATCATTCTAGTTATTCTCAAGAAGTCTGCTTGTAGCTCTTAGATATAAAGCTAGTATATTTGATATAACTTCAGAGTAAACTTACATTTATATAAATAATATCAAGAAATCACCTATATCTTTCTCTAGTAACTTTCAGGTTATACAACCTTCTTGCAATACTCAAGAAATCATTTTTGGAGAAAAGATATTAGCAATATAGTGACTGATGAGCATTCCAAGATATGTACTGGGCAGGGTAGCTCTAGTGCATTTAACTAGCAGTATGTGGAGAGAAGTCATGGCTTGAGAGGAAGCATGCAGGGCCTACTGGCTAGAGGATATAGAAGGAGAGGAAGTAGTACCAGGGGCCAGGGGATCAGGAGGGTGAGCTTTACAGATAAGATGAAGAGAGACTGTCTGTCAACTAGACTGGAGGGCTGGCTGAGAAAGGGCAAGGAGATAGCAAAGGATAATAGGTCTGGAGATACAGCTCAGAGTAGATAGGGTGGCAGAGCTGAGAGAGTAGAGGCTGAAGAGAGTGAGACAGCTGATGGCAAAGAGACTGCTAATCTGGAAAAAAATCCAGATATGACAGTTGATGGTGAATCTAGACAGAGGGTGGGTATGAGGCCTGGGGATCTAGCAGATAGTATGATGGGCCTGGTGGTAGCACTATTACTCAAGAAGTTGAGGTCAGAATTTGCTATCATACTATATTTCTGAGGCTTGGTGGTGACTGCAAAGATTATTCTGAGGCTTCTGGTTCAGAGGGTGATGGTGGGGGGGGTAGTGATCTCTATGGCCAGGTGCCTACATTGGGACCCCCAAGTTGTACAGTTGATAGTACTGGATATTCCTATAGTATTGAAGGAGGTGGCCAGAGAGCTGATTGTAGAGGCTATCAAGGAGTATAGAGACATTGTGGATGTTGAGTTTAGGGTCTAAAAAAGATATGGAGTTCAGGACAGGAGATGTGGACATCAGGGTGTAGCTGGTGGACAAGGAGAATACAGAGAGAGTATAGAACTGGCCAGTAGTACTGAAATAGGGACCAGTAGAGTATAAAGTCTCCAGAATAAAAGGGATGTAGGAGGATGAGGAGGATTTGCTAGAGGTATTGGAAGATCTGGCCAGGACTGTTGAAAGGAGGAGGCTGGTCTGGAAGGAGTTTAAGGCCAAGACATTAGTGGAGATTGTGAATGGTAAGAGGATGAGACTGGATCAGGTGGCCTGAGAGAGGGCACAGGGAAGGTATGTTCAGAAGGACCTATTGGTAAAGTTGAGAGGTGGGGGGGACAGGGGGGACTACTGTGAAAGTTATTGAATCAAGACTGAGTACCTGGGCTGGAAGGAAAGGAGCAGTACCAGAGGTGATCCAGGGAGAGAGTGGTGGCACTGGGCTGAGTGTCATCATGGAGGATACAGAGATGGTTGAAGGGAAGCACTCTCAGTATGGCATGCCAGGAGGGGCTACTGGTGAGAAGGAACTGTAGGATATACTGGATGAGGAATGGGATGAGTCAGCAGAGAGGAATATCAAGAGTGGATAGGTGGAGGGGGGGAAGGGGGTTGTATAGAGAGTTGAGGAGGCAGTGGATGAGGAGAAATAGCTGTGGAAAATACTTAAGAACATGGTGGCAGAGGAGCTGGGGGGGGAGGACTTTTGGATACTGAGTGAGAGGTACTGGGCTGAAATCCTACAGGGTGAGGAGGTGCTGAGGAAACTCTGAGATAAGATAATAGCAGTATTGCTAGAAGATGAGATATATCAAGTGGATGATATTAGGGAGGCAGTACTTCTGGCAGTTGCAAATAATCAGGCTACTTATATATGAGATTTAAGGAAAGGGCTAGAGAAGTGGAAGATAGTGTGCAAGGAGTACAGAGTGGAGATAGAAGCTGTGGATAGTGCTGATTGTCAGGAGATCTTGGTGGCACTGGATGCTCAGTAGAGAGAGGCAGATGAGATTGAGATAGAGAGGAATCTGGATATTGCAGGTGACAGAATGAGCTGGGAATTATAGAGTAGACACTTTTCTCTCCAAATATTATTTAATATAAACAGTATAACAAGAATCTTCTCCCTAAATATCAATGGTCTGAGGGGTGTAATAAGGTATCAGAGTATCTTTAGTTGATTGAAGGGGCTGAAGGCAGATCTTTTCTTACTACAGAATGTGGGATATGATGTGGACTTGGACTTACTGAATTGAATGAGAGAATGGTGAGGTGTGGTAGTATGGCAGAGTCAGGTGGGTATTCAGGTTAGAAAGGGGGTGGGGGATATTGGGGATATTGGATATTGGGAGAGTAGATTGGTGTGAGGAGTGTGGAGGAGGCTGGGCTGGAGCCCTCTGACTCTTGGATCATGCTACTGCCCAGCAGAAAGGAGGAAATATGTAGATTAGATACAGGGCCTGCAGGAGGCAGATGTTCTAACAGCTGCAGAAGTTGACTATTTGGGGGGCAACTTTAATATGATATATGATGGGAGGATGGACAGAACTGATAGAGGGAGGGAGATGACAGGCAGAAGTAGAGGGATGGAGAATTGAGAGGAGTTAGAGAGACTGAGTTTGTTGATAGATGTAGGGTGACTTGGGTGGAGAGATCATTGGGTCTATACTCACTAGGTGGCAGGGTTGCAATCAAGAATTAACTGGGTGTTGATGACTGAGTGCTGGGGTGCAGATATCTAGAATGAGATTGAGATAGTCTGGTGTCCATAGTCTGACCACTGGAGATTGCTGGATGGAGAGAGGTTTGGGGGTAGGGGAGAGGAGTCTGGACATTGGTGCCTGAATACCTCACTATTGGGGGACCATGCCTTGTGGGAGGAATGAGTGATAGAGATTAGTACTAAGATTATTGACTAGAGGGCACAGGGGTTGAAAATCAGGAATTATTAGCAATGGTTAAAATCTGATCCTCACTAGTACTGGGGTGAGACAGGGAGAGGGAGAGGCACTCAGTAGAGATAGCAAATTCAGTAGGCTTCTAGAAGACTGGAAAACCTACTGGAGAGATGGACCAGATCTTTGGCTGACTATGAGGAAGGGGATTAGAGGATTCAAAGGATTCAGCAAGAGGTGAATGAACTGAAGGGACTGCTTAGGCAGGAGGAGGAAATACAGAGGAAGAGGTTGGTGGTGAGATTAAGATGGCAGGGTCTGGAGGAGGGGGAGTGGCCCACAAAGTTCTTATCACAGTTGCTATAGGCTAGAAGGATGAGACAGTGGTGGGAAGGAGTACTGGATGAGGTAGGGGAAATGGTGATTGGGATGCCAGAGATCTTGGGCATACTGCAGTCTTGCTGGAGGCAACTGTAGAGTAAGGAAGAGGGTGGTGAAGATGGCACTGGTATTGAAAGGCAGTTGGAGAATTGGCACCTAGACCCAGCTGCAGTATTAGGCAAACTTGGAGTCCCAGTACAAGGATAGGAGGTGTGTCAGGTTTTGGCAACAACAAGTATGAGGACAGCCCTAGGAGAGGATAGGTTGTCTTGGGATTTTTGGAAAAAAATGGCTGAAGTTGAGGTTGCACTAGAGGAGATAGTGTGGATGTGTGATGAGGTCATTGGCTCAGGGGTATGGATTGGAGGACAGTGCCTGAGGCTTGTAGCTCTATTATATAAGAAAAAAGAGAGAATGGAGGATTGGAAGAACTGGAAGACTGTGAGGAGTGGCTCAGCAGATATTAGAGGCTGAACAGAGGGACTTCATTAGATGTTGTTTGATCTGTGATAGGATAGTGTGGGTTTATAGTGTTATTGAGAAGGCTTGTGTAGCCAGAGTCAATAGCTGACTATTTTTCAGAACTAAGAGAATACTTATGACAGAGTTTAGCATATATGGCTGAAGAGAGTATTGAAGTAGATGGGGATCCCACCTGAGTTTAGAAGATTGTTGATTTGTCAGTTAGAGGGGAGTCAGGTAGCTATTATAGTGAATGGGCACAGGGGGGAGTCTTTCCCCCTGGGCAGAGATATGCTGCAAGAAGACCCATAATTGCTGATCCTCTATACCCTCTCATTGGAGCACCTGTTAGACAGAATATGTCACAGAGTTGGAAGTTTGAACATTTTGAGAGTGAACTGGAAAGTTGGGGTCTTTGTTGATGATATGATGATTGGGCTGGGCTCTGTAGAAGATGTGGCAGTACTGAAGAATATAGTGGAGTAGTATGAGGGATACTCAGGTGCCAGACTCAATTGGCATAAGTGCAAGACTTTGGTCCTAGGAGGAGAAATAGTTGGCAGGGATGTGATAGAAACAGTGGTCTCAGCTAGAGAAGCAGTTGGCTATCTGGGGATTTATTTTTTGGTATATAGTTTCCTGCTATATTTTAGTTAGTGGAAGTAGTGGCTTCTCATATGGGAGGATGTTCTCTTGAGGTGGGGAGGCCATTATATCTCTCTAGCAGGGAGAGTAATAGTGCTGAATATGTACTGGCTGCTGAAGCTATAGTATTTGGAGTATCATTTGACCTTTCTGGTATAAATGATCAAGAGGCTGATGAAGATGGCAAGATCATAGATCTGGGCAGGATGGAGGAACCAGATTAGATGGGAAGTGTTGACAAGACCAGTAGACAGGAGAGGGCTGGGCCTGGTGGACTTAACCAAGTATCTACACTGCTTAGAAGTATGGTGGCTGAAGTGAGTAAGCGAACTGTGGGGCTGAGAGTGGATGCCTCTTATGTAGTGAATGTGGGAGGCTCAGTGCTCCCCCTGGGACACAACTGGTGACCAGCTTGCACTGGTAGCTCTTGAAGAGAGTAGGAAGATGTACTATTGAGAATTCTGATAGAGAGTAGTGGATGGTGCTCACTACATTAGTCTCAGGTGGAGGGGTAAGGAGAGAGAGGAGAAATAGGGATCCCAGATATAGAGATGGGACTGCCTACTATTAGGAGGTGCCCCAGTAGATGATTTTCAGCTGAATGATAGCATAGAGTTCTGTGGGAGTATAGGGGGGATTTGTGGTCAGAGATATTACAGGGGGTAGAGATCAACAAGGAGTGGGACTGGAATAGTGTCTGGCCCTAGTATAAGGAGGTAGTACAATGGCTTCTCCCCAAGTTCTGGATAGTATAGTGGAGGCTACTATGGCACAATGTGATGCTGAACTACTAGTCAGGACATTTGGTTGAAGGAGGAGCTCTAGAGTGTGAGAAGTATCTAAATTTTGAGCAGAAGGGAGGTATAGTACAGACCCCTGAGTATTGACTGAGAGAGTGTGAGGTTTTTGGGAGATTTCTGGAGGGTCATTGAAGATCAGATGGGACTGCAACCTTTGAAAGGAGTAGAGGGTGGGAGGTGGGGTGATCTTCAGCATAGGCTGGTAGGAGGAGTTAGGGACAAGTGGTTGACCTTTGGATGGGCTCTGGTCATATGGATTGGGCTTGTCAGACAATGGCTTTATCATCTTTCTCCAGTAATATTCAGGTTACAAAACATTTAGCAACACTTACAATATAGTTTTTGAAGAGAAGAGTCTAGCAATATGGTGACCAATATATGTTCTGAGGTCTGTATTGGATAGGTTGGCTTTAGCACATTTGACTGGCAGTATGTGGAGAGGGGCTCTGGCTTGGGGGGGAGCATGAGGGGTCAGCTGGCAGGAGGATATAGATGAGGAGAGAGTAGGGTCAGAGGGCAGGGGATAGGGAGGATAAGTTTTATAGATGTTTTGAAGGGAGGACAGCTGGTATCTGTACTGGAGGGCTGGCTGAGGAAGGGCAAGGAGATGGTGAAGATGACCAGATATGAGGGAGTGGCCTTTGGTGGTAGAGGCAGTAGAGCTGGGGGTGTAGTGGCTGGGGCAAATGTAATGGCTAATGGTAATAAGACTGCCAATCTGGAAAAGAATCCAGATATAACTGCTGATAGTGGGGCTGTGAGAATGGGGCTTGGATGGATGGGAGACCTGGCAGATGGTGTAACAGGCCTGGTGGTGGCCCCATTACTCAAGAAGTCAATCTCAGAGATTGTAGTTACTTTGTGCTTCAGGGGCTTGGTAGTGATGGTGATAATAGTGCTGGGGCTGATTGCTAAGCAGGTGGCTGAAGCTGTGTCCATGAAGTTTCTGAAGGAATTGGAAGAAGTGGAGGTTGGCTTTGAGGAGACTGGGCTATTGGAGGAAGTGCTGAAGGCTGGGCTGACTGTTGGGGAGGTGTGTATTCTGATAGCATGCTGCTTGAGATGGGATCCCAGGGTGGTATAGTTACTGGTGAAAGGGGTGCTCATAGTGACCACTGAGGAGATGAGGAGAGTCAAGGAAGTCATGGCTGAGTATGGGGAGGTTGTTGATATTGGGTTCTGGGTCTAGGAGGGGATCTCATTCCAGACTGAGAATGTTGATGTTAAGATTCAGTTAGCAGAGAAAGAAGCTACTGGAAAGGCTAGGGATGGGCCTTTGGTGATAGTTTAGGGGGCTTTCTTATGCAAGGTGATAAGGGTGAAGAGGAGTGAGGAGGAGGAAGAGGATTTGTTGAAGGTATTAGAGAAGCTGAGTAGTGCTATAGAGTGGAGGGCAAAGGCTTAAAAGGCATATATTGAGTCAACACATTTGGAAGTGGTGGATGGAAAGAGAATTCATATAGATAAGGGGCTTTGGAAAAGGTCCCAAGGACACAAGAGGCAGAGAGAGCTGTAGGCAAATCTGGAGAGTAGGGTGAAGAAGGATACTGGTGGTATTGAAATCATGGAAGAAGCCAAGGAGAGTGTCTGGGCTGGTGAAGATAGAGAGAATGCAGAGAAGGGGCCAGAAGTAGACAAGGAGGCAACTGGGTATAACCCTTATACAGATAGTACTTTTGAGGTCTGAGAAGACTTCCCAACCTCTATGCCTTTTATTAGACAAGGTCCAGCTTCAAAGGGCAGAGTGGTGGAGAATGTACTCATGTGGAGAGCCCAGTGAGTATACTTTGGAGTTTCTGAGGTAGCAAAGGTGGGGCAGGTGGTGGCAGCTGGTGAGGATGAACTGGTAGATGTTCAAGAGGAGGAGTGGGATGAGGCTGTAAGTGCAGAGGCTGATATCTCTGAGAGGCCTGCGACTCCTGGGGGGAAGGAGGTGGGAAATCTTCTATGGATATACAAGATGATGAACAACTTTGCAGCAGAGGAGCTGGGGGAGATGGACCTGTGAGTGATGAGTAAAGAGCATTGGGTGCAAATCCTGCATGGTGAAAGAGTGGTGGAGGCACTGAAGGCAGAGATTCTTACAGTTTTCCTAGAGGAGGAAGGGTATGAGGTGGATAAGGAGAGAGAGGCTGAGCTGGCAGTTGCTGCTGGTGAGCAGGCTGCTTTCTGTTGGGTAGAGCAGTACAGGTTGCAGCTCTGGCAGAAGGCCTGCCTGGAATATCATGAGGATTTCAAGGAGAAGGAGGATGGGAAGCTTACAGAACTTCTGGTTGGATTTGAGGCTAAGATGACTAAAGAGGAGACAGTGGCTACTGAACATAATCTGGACTTGGCTCAGGAGGAGATAAATATAGAGCAGTAAAGGATATACTTGTTATTTTACATTATTCCTTTTGAACAGCACAACCAACATTTTTTCTTTGAATGTGAATGGGTTATGGGATTCATTTCAATGATGGACCATTTTTGCTTAGCTAAAGGGATTGGAGGCCAATCTCTTCCTTTTGCAGGATGTTAGATGTAAGGATGATTTGGATAAACTGGAATAGACAAAGAAATAGAGAGAGAAGGTAGTTTGGAAGGACAAGGTTGGGATTCTAGTCTGGAGAGACAGAGGGGAGATACAAGATGTGCAGAACTGAGGAGACAGGCTGGTTTGGGAAGAGTGGATTGGTACTGATAAGGAGCTGGTTACAGTGAGATCCTACTACTGCTCTGCTATACAGAGTGAGTGTATAGAGTAGATGAAGGGTCTCCAGGAGAGAGGGACCCTGGCAGAGGCTGGAGTGGACATGCTTGGAGGGGACTTTAATATGGTCAGAGATGTGGTGTTGGATAGAACTGATAGAGGGCAGGGGGCAGAGGGTAGGAGTGGAGGTTTGGAGGTATGAGAGGAAGTAGAGCAGCTGAGTGCTTTGTTGGATGCTACAGGGGGTTTTGGGGTGACAGAAGGGTATATATATAATGGACAAGTGGCCTGGAGATGAGGATTGACTGGATTTTGAAGACAGACTGCTGGAGCCTAGATGTTTGGAGGTCACTGGATGCTGAATGGTATCCATGGTCTAATTATTGGAGATTGCTGGGACAGGACCATTTTGGGGGGAGTAGGAATAGACTGGGACATTGGTACCTCAACTCCTCCTTGATAGACAATAAGGTGCTGTGAGACAAGTGGGCTGAGGATATTTGGCAGAGGGTAGAGGGGTAGATACTGAAAGGTGCTCCAGTAGAAGTTAGGTGGATGAGGCTGAAAGAGGCTGCTAGGGTCTATTGGAGGGAGGTTGTGGCTGGTAGAGAGAGGAGGAAGAGGATGTTGTGGGCTTCTGCTAAACTGACAAGGCTGTTGGAAGATTGGACAGATTTGTTGGCTCTGGAGGAGTGGAGGATTGGAGATTATTACAGGTGAAAAAGGAGGTTGTTGAGTTGCAACAGGTATTGTGAGAGCACAGGTGCAGAGTTTGTCAGCATGACTATGTTGGCAGGAGCTGGAGGAAGGAGAGAGGCCCTCTAAGTTTCTCACAAGGGCTCTTTAGGTAAGGAGAGTTCAGCAGAGGTGGGAGGGGTTTCTCAATTCTGAGGGGTTATTGGTGTATGATATACAAGACATTCTCAGGTTATTGAAGAAGAGGTGGAGTGGTTTGTAGAGTGAGGAAGAGGGTGGGGCTGATGCTGCCACCATTGATCATGCCTTAGAGGATTGGCACCCACTATAGGCAGAAAGACTGGGCAATCTGGTGTTACTGGTGCAGAAGGAGGAGATTTGCCTGGTTCTTGTCATAACTATGCTGGGTACAGCACTAGGGGAGGATGTCCTGCCCTAGGATTTCTGGAAGAAGATGGCAGGTATCTCTAGTATACTGGGAGAGCTGTGGGCACTTTATGACTTAGTACTACAGTCTAGAAGATGAGTAGGTGAGCAGAATCTGGGGCTGGTGGCACTGCTGTATAAGAATAAGAGCAGGAGAGAGGACTGGAAGAACTGGAGGGTAATCATACTACTGGACATGGACAGAAAGTTGGTTACTAAGGTGGTGGTAGTGAGGCTGCAGAAGGTGGCCCAACAGATCAGGGGAGGAGTAGTGGGGCTTTGTTGGAGGTCAGCTCATTCAGGATGGTACAGCTTGAGTAAATAGCATTATTGAAGAGGCATGAGCCTGTGGACTGGATGGGTGCCAGGTCTTCTTGAATTAGGAAAAGGCATACAACTATGTTCAGAGGGTCTGGATAGCAAAGGTACTAGATCAGATTGGTGTCCCTCAACAGTTCTGAGTAGCAATGCTCAGCTTACTGAAAGGGAGCAGAGCTGTGCTCATATATAATGGGCATTGAGGGGTAGCTTTCCCTCTGGATAGGAGTGTTCCCAAGGGGGACCCACCATCCTCCATTCTGTATACACTGTTCTTAGAGCCTTTAATGGGTAGGATTTGGCAAAGGATAGGAGGACTTTCAGTATTTGGCATTGGGTGGAAAGTTGGTGCCTTTGTGGATGATATATTGGTCAGCCTGGGCTTGATTATCTATGTTGAGAAACTCAAGGAGACAATGGAGTAGTATGAGGCACACTCTGGGGCTAAACTCAATTGGCACAAGTATGATGAAACAATAGTGCTGAATAATGGCCTAATGGGGGGAGATGTCATCAGAACAATTGTCTCTACTAAGGAGATAGTAAGGTACTTGGGTATCTATCTCTCAGTATATGGGTCAGTTCAATCAAACTCTGGTGAGAGCAGTAGGTTGTTATCTGGGGGAAGGTCCTGTATAGTTGGGGAGGCCACTACTTATCTCTGACAGGGTATATTTCTATCTTGAATGTTTACTGACTGCTGAAGTTGTGGTATTTGGCTTATCATCTAGACTTCCTGGCCTGAGTGGTGAAGAGACTGCTGAAACTGGCCAATGGATGGATTTGGGCTGAGAGGAGGAGTCAGATTATCTGGGAAATCTTGTCTTTGCTAGTAGCTAGAGGAAGACTTGAGCTGGTTAACTTTCTGAAGAGATTATACTGCCTGAGAGTATGGTGGCTGAAGAGAGCTGTGAAGTTGAGGGGCAGTAGCTGGGTTCTCCTAATGAAGAAGGTCTGAGAGATAAGGTCCTCACTGAGAGGCTCTATAGAAGATCTACTATCCTTAGTTGGGCTTCAGAACAATGAGCATATGTAGTTTAAGGACTTCTGGTGGAGAGTCACAGATAGAGTACACTGTATTGACATTTGTTGGCAGATAGGTGAAGGAGAGATATCTTGGGGCCCAGCAATGTGGAGATGTGACTGAGTATTGCTGGAGGGTATCTCTCTTAGTGACTTCAATATTGGTGATGGGATTGAGTATCAGAGGGGGTTGGGGCAGGATCTGTGGCCCAGCAGATAGTAGTTGGTAGATATTGGAGAAGAGTGGGACTGGAATAAGGTCTGGGCCTGAGTGCTGAGATTAGGCAGTAGCTACTACCAAAGTATTGGGTGGTCTGGTAGCACATATTAAGGAGAAATGTAATACTCAACTTTTGCTCTGGTCATCTTGTGGAAGGGGAAAACTTTAACTGTGAGGAGTGCTATAATGTTGGACAGAAAGGGGGTTTTGTGCAGATATCTGAACATTGGCTAGGAGAGTGCAAGGTGCTTAGTGACTTCTGGATAGCAGTTGGGAAGTAACTGGGTGTCATGCAGAGGGGAGATGGTGTGAGAGATCAGTGGGAGGATTTGCACAATTAATTGGTGGGAGGGGTTGGGAAGAAGTGGCTTACTTTAGATTAAATACTGGGTGTATGGGTGGAGTTGATAGGTCACTGGTTGTTTGTTTTTGAGGAAGAGAGATATCTAGACTTGGGGGTGTAACTGCTGTGATAGGAAGGGTTGATGGAGGACACTCTGATGGGCTGGTGGCTTGGGTGGGGTCTGCAGGGTGGTTGGTAGTATCATTTGATAGAGAAAATCTATAGCTAGAGTGGGGAGAGGGTTGGGGCAGTGGGGGATAGGGTGATTTTTAAATATGAAGAGGTGGGGGAGTTCCCCTATGGAGATTGGGTAGTGAGAGGAGATAATGTAATTTTATATATAGACTGGTAATAAATAGCAGAGTCTGAGTGACTATAAAAAAAATAAAACAAAAAAAAAGACATTGACTTTATGTATTTGAGAATGGACAGCACTTGGTACTTGGGGTATAGATGGTACAATAAGAGTGGTTACTGCTAGACATTCTGAATGAATGGTGGCAGAGGTGGGGATCTGGAGGGAGAATCCATAGAAAACTTGTAGAATATATTTGCAAGAAGAGTAGGGGGAGGGTCAGGGTCACTGAGAGATTGGTATCTCTTTAGAGAGGAGGAGAGGGAGGGGGGGGAGGGGGGTCTATGTGGAATTGAGTGAAAGGTATGTTTGTACCTTTGTATTAATAAAATATAATATAAATTAAAAAGTAATTAGTAATAAAGAAAAAGTCTAAGTAACTTTAAAAAAAAAAAAAATTCATATAAATAATATCTAATCTTATCAAGAGAGATATCTATACTCTTTTGAGAAAATCTGCATCATATGAATCTATATTATTCAGAAGTATCTATGCTATCTAAGTTATTTTTGAAAAAGATTCACTGAGTTTGCTATATTATATCAGACTACTTAATATCATGTAGTGGTCACTGAGTTCTTCAAATACGCCAGATTCTCTTCATTT
>RBNI01001136.1:0-24167 GCA_003990745.1 Jimgerdemannia flammicorona | reverse complement strand
TTATAGTCACTTGGACTCCGTCTTTATTACCAGTCTATGAATAAGTATATAACATCACCACTCACTACCCAATCCCCATAGGGGGGGTCCTCCCCACCTCCTCACCAATAAAGATCACCCTTTCACCAACTATGCCCACTCTCCCCCCACTCTGTCTACAAATTATCTCCACTAAGTGGCGCCGCCATCCACCCTGCAACCCCCAACCAAGCCACCAACCCGTTAAGGTGTCTTCCATAAGCCTATGCCACTGCCTCAACCGATCCCCCAAGCTCTGTCGGCTCCCATCCTCAAAAACAAAAAACCAGTGACTGGCCAGTCCTACCCAAATAGCCAATGCCCAGCCCAAAGTAATCCACTCCTTCCCTATCCCCCCTACCAATCGATCCCTCAAGTCCTCCCACCTCCCCCTTACTTCATCCCTCCGATGCTGAACCCCCAAGTGTTCCCCAATTGCCCGCCAAAAATCCCCTATCACCTCACACTCTCCTAGCCAATGTTCAGGCATCTGTACATAACCCCTCTCCTGCCCTACATTAAGGCACTCCTCACAGTCGAAACAACCGCCTACAATAAGATGCCCCGAGCAAAAGTTGAGCATAACATTCCTCTGCAGCATACGCCACCAGACCACCCAGTACTTTGGTGGCATCCACTTCTTCACTGCTGCACTCCAGGTCCAAACACCATGCCAGTCCCACTCTTCGCCAATCCCAACTCCTTGCCAACTGCTAGGCCACAGATCCTGGCCTGGTCCCCTTTGACATTCCATTCCATCACTGATGTCGAACTCAATTAACGGAGCACCACCCAGCAGTATACGATCCCATCTCCACATTGCCGGGTCCCAATCCTCCTCCCCTTCATTCCCCTGCCAACGAATTCCAATGTGGTGCACCCCGTCTGCTATCCCCTACCAAAATCCCTTATATCGCAGTTGCCTGGTGCTCGGAAGCCCAACCAACGAGAGGAGATCACCAGTCAAGCCCCTTGGTGATGTCCGCCTCTCCCAGATCGTCTGTAGCAGAGGCACCCAACCACTACCACTCAATTCCACTGCCCTTCTTAACCACCATGCTCGCAAGCAATGTAACCATTTCGGAAAATCAACCAACCCGAGACCACCTCTAGCCACTGGTAGGGACAAGGTCTCCCAACCAATCTGACTCTGCCGTCCAGCCCAAATCCATCCCTTCGCTGACTTCACCAAATGCTTCACCACCCAGGCCGGGAAGTCCAGATGATATGCCAGATACCACAACTTTGGCAGCCAGTAGACATTCAAGATCGAGACCCTTCCCGCCAGAGAAAATTGTCTTTCCCCCCAACTCTGCAGGGCTTCCTCCCAGATCCCAATCCTCTGCTCCCACCAAAGCCTAGGCAGAACTGATCCGTAGACTGACAAATAGATGCCTAAGTACCGCACTGCTTCTCCCGCAGGGACAATTGTTCCTATAACCTCCCCTCCCACCAAACCATTGCCAAGCACCATTGTTTTGCACTTATGCCAATTCAGCTTAGCTCCAGAGTTCTCCTCATACTACTCTACAGTCTTCCTGAGCTCTTCAACATCAGCGATCAAACCCAAACCAACCACCATGTCGTCAGCAAAGGCCCCAACTTTCCATCCTATGCCAAAGACAGAGAGTCCTACTATCCTCCGCCTAATTCTATCCATAAGGGGTTCCAGGGAGAGGGCATACAAAATGGGGGACAGTGGGTCCCCCTGAGGCACCCCCCTACCCAATGGGAATGCTACCCCTCTATGACCATTGCACACGAGCACCGCCCTACTCCTTTCCAGCAGGCTGACCATTGCTGACCGGAATTGGGTCGGAACCCCCATTCTATCCAAAACTTTCGCCAGCCAGACTCTTCGCACCCAGTCGTAAGCCTTCTCCTGGTCCAAGAAGACTAGGCGCCTGTCCAGTCCACAGGCCCTTGCCCCTTCAATAACTCCATATACCCAGGCAGTGCCATCCCTGATGAGCTGCCCCTCCACAAAACCCCTCTGCTCACTACCCACAACTTGCTGGGCCACCTTCTGTAGCCTCGCAACCACCACCTTAGTCACCAACTTTCTGTCCATATCTAGCAACATTATCAGTCGCCAGTTCTTCCAGTCCTCCCGCCTTCCTTTGTCTTTATAGAGCAGCATCACCAGCCCAAGGTCCTGCTCTCCCACCCACCTCCAAGTCTGAAGAATGGAGTCGCACAATGCCACCATTTCGCCTACCACCCCTGGGATGCCAACCATTCGCTTCCAAAAGTCCCAGGGCAGACCATCCTCTCCAGGTGCCATACCGGGCGTTGACGCGGCAAGAACCTGGTGGATCTCAATTTCCTGTACTGGCCTCACCAGGTCACCGAGCCCCTCTACCTGAGGTGGATGCCAATCCCCCAACGCTTGGTCAATAGCTGCAGCATCCGCCCCACCCTCCTCCTCACTCCACAATCCACTCCATCTCACCTTCAGCGATCCAAGAATGTCCTATACACCATGCACCATGGTACCATCAGAGTCCAACACCTCTTCCCATTGTTGCTGTACCCGCCTCGCCCTGAGAGCCCTTATAAGAAACTTGGAAGGCCTCTCCCCCTCCTCCAGACCCTGCCAGCGGAGCCATGCTGCCAAGCTCTGAACCCTTGCCTCCTCCTCATCCCGCAGCACCCGTTGTAGTTCCCCAATCTCCAATTTTACCCTCATCGACCTCCAATCATCCTCTCCCTCCAGCATTCTCAACATCGCCCACTCCTCCAAGAGCCTAGTCAATCTGGTAGAAGCCCAATGCACTCTATGTCTCCTCTGCTTCCCTGCCTCCTTGCCAGCCTCACTCCAATACACCTTGGCCATTGCCTTCAATCTCATCCACTGAACCCCGATTGAGGCACCTTCCTGCCGCCAGTTCTCCACTCGCAGCTGAATGTCCTTAGCCCACTCCTCCCACCGGATCTTGTCATCTAACAAGGAGGAATTGAGGCGCCAATGTCCAGGCCCATCCCCACTTCCCCCAAAGCACCCCTGGCCCAAAAGTCCCCAGTGATCCGACCATGGGCACCATTCCACCTCCAGTGACTTCCAAACATCCAAGCCCCAGCAGTCGGCCGTCAGAATCCAATCAATCCTCATCCCCAAGCCTCCAGCCCAATGCATGTATACCCTCCTATCCCCCCAACACTCTCTACCCGCATCCACCAGAGCACTCAGTCTTTCCACCTCCTCCCATACTGCCAGTCCCCCACTCCGCCCATCAGCTCCTCGTCCTCCATCAGTTCTATCCCTCACTATGTCTCTGACCATATTAAAGTCCCCACCAAGCACATCGATCCCGACCTCTGCAAGAATCCCATTCTCTAGTACACCCTTCATCCAATCCACATGCTCACTCCGTACCGCAGGATAGTAGCAGGAGCCCACTGTGACTGGCTCCCACCCTGTGCGTATCCACTCTCCCCAGACCAATCTTTCTCCCCAGCTCCTCACATCCCTTATCTCCCCTTTGCCTTTCCACACCAGAATCCCAACTTTGCCCTTCCAAACCGCCTCGCCTCCCCACTCCTTCGTCCAGTCCAGTCTATCCAAGTCATCCTCACACCTGATATCCTGTAAGAGGAAGAGATCGGCCTCCAATCCCTTCAGCCAAGTAAAAATGTTTTTTTGTCGATAAGCGCCCCATAGCCCATTCATATTCAAAGAAAAGATATTGGTTGTACTGTTCATAGTGAAATATGTTATGTAAACGATCCATCTCTACTGCTCCAAGTTCATCTCCTCCTGCACCAAATCCAGATTGTGTTCCATAGTTACCTCCTCCTCCTCAGCCCTCTGAGCCTCAAGCCCTGCCAACAGCTCATTCATCTCCCCATCTGCCTTTTCCTCGAATTCCTCTCTGTACTCCAAGCAGGCCTCCTGCCAGAGCCGCAGTCCATGACGCCTGGTCCAGCAGTATTCTGCCCTCTCACCAGCAACCTCCGCCATCTCCGTCTCCCATTCCTTATCGACCTCATAGCCCTCCTCCTCCAGATACACCGCCAGGATTTCCGTCTTCAAAGCCATCACCACTCCTTCCCCCTACAAAATCTTCGCCCAGTGGGCATCGCTCATCACCCTCAGATCCACCTCACCGAGCTCCTCAGCCGCTAGGTTGTTCATCATCCTGCGCATCCAAAGAAGGTTCCCCACCTCCTTCCCTCCAGGGGTCACTGGCCTCTCACCCTCCAGCATCGTTGTGTCTGCCCCAGTGCTCGCAGCCTCATCCCACTCCTCTGGGACATCCACCAGTTCCTCCTCGCCCACCGCCACCACTTGTCCCCCATTCTCCACCTCCAGAACTCCAAATCGCACCTGCTGGGCCCCCCTCATTGGCACATCCTCCTCCACCCTGTTTCGCGAAGCTGGGCCCCGTCTAATGAGGGGAGTGGGCATCGGAGAATCCTCCCATGTCTCATCCCACACCTCCAGCATACCATTGGCATATGGGTCCTTGTCAGCCACCTCCTTGTTCACAGCAGTCCCCTTCCCAGCACTTCCACCTCCCTCGCCAGCCCAGACACTCGCCTTGGCCCTCTCCTCGGCCACCATCCTGTCTGTTGCCTTCGGAGGTCCCCCCTTCATTTTTGCCAGCAGTTCTCTCTGCCTCTTACATCCCTGATCCCGTTCCCACTGGACCCTGCTCACTCGAAACTTCTTCCCATCCACTACCTCCAAATGCATTGCCTCCTCGAAGGCCCTCCAAGCCTTCGCTCACCGTTCCACTGCTCCACTCAGCTCTTCCAGTGCTTCTAATAGGTCCTCCTCCTCTTCCTCGCTCCCCTTCATCCTCGTCACCTTGCACACGATCGCCCCCCAGACCATACCAGAAGGCCAGTCCCTTGCCTTCCCCGTCGCCTCCTTTCCTGCCAACCGAATCCTCACATCTACATCTCCCGTCCTGAGCGAAGTCCCCTCCCAGACTCTAAATCCAATATCCACCACCTCGCCATACTCCGCCATGACCTCCTCAACCCTCTTCCTCATCTCCATCGACGTCACCATGGGCACCCCTTTCACCAACAGTTGGACCACTCTGGGGTCCCATTTCAGGCATCGCACCATCAGTACACATACCTCCCCAACTACCAGTCCAACCCTCAATGCTTCCTCCAATGGCTCAGCCTCCTCAAATCCCACCTCCACTCCTTCCAGTCCCTTCAAAAACTTAACGGACACCGCTCCAGCCACCTGCTTAGCAATCAGCCCCAAGACCATTTTCGCCGTCACTGCAAGGCCCCAGAAGCACAGGGTCACCGCGAACGCCGAAATCGATTTCTTGAGTAACGGTGCCACCACTAGGCCCATCACACCATCTGCCAAATCCCCTTGTCTCCCAAGCCCCTTCCTCTCAGCCGCACCATCCACAGTCACATCTGGATTTTTTTCCAGATCAGCAGTCCCGTCACCATCAGCCGTCACACCCCCCCCAGCCACTACACCTCCAGCCCCACCACCCCCTCCGCCAAGGGCCACTCCCCCAAGGACAGATGCCTTCTCCATCTCCTTGCCTTTCTTCAACCAACCCTCCAGCCCTGATGCCTGCCTCCTCCCCTTCACCGTCTCAGCGAAACTCGCCCTCCCAGATCCTTGTCCGCCACTACCACCTCCTCCCCTTCCACACCCTCCTGCCAGCAGCCCCCTCATCCCTCCCCCCAGGCCAGGGCCCCTCCCTACTTGCTGCCATTCGAACGCGCTTGGGCTGCCCTGCCCAGTACGCACCTCAGATTGCTTGTTGTTTGCCATGTTGCTAGTCTCTTTTTCTCCAAAACGAAGTTGCAGTTGTTTTCCGAACTTTGTGTAACCCAAGAGGTACCGGAGAGAGATGTGGATTGCAGCTCTGGCAGGAGACCTGCCTGAAGTACTGGGAAGAGTTTGAGGAGAAGGTGGATAGGAAGATGAATGAGCTGTTAGCTGAATTGGAGGCTAAGAGAGCTGAAGAAGAGGAGGAGTCTGCAGAATACAATCTGGACTTGATGTAGGAAGTAAGAAGTATAGAGCAGTAGAAGATGGACTTGATAACATATAGTATTTCCTTATGAATAGTACAACTAATATTTTTTCTTTGAATATAAATAGGTTATGGGGCTCTTCTCAACATAGGAATATTTTTTCTTGGCTAAAGAGATTAGAGGCCAATCTCTTTCTTTTGCAGGATATCAGGTGTGAGGATGATTTGGATAGGCTGGAATGGGTGAAGGAATGGGGAGGTGAGGTAGTTTAGAAAGGCAAGTTTGGGATTCTGATCTGGAGAGGCAGAGGGGAGATGCATAATGTGAGAAGCTAGGGAGATAGATTGGTCTGGGGAGAGTGGATATGTCTAGGTTGGAAGCTGGTTATAGTGGGTTCTTGCTACTACCCTGCTGTATGAGGTGAGTATGTAGATTAGGTGAAGCATCTCTAAGAGAGTGAGGTCTTTGTAATGGCCAGGGTGGATATGCTTGATAGGGACTTCAATATGGTTTGGGATGTACTGATGGATCAAACTGATATAGGATGGTGAGCTGAGGGCAGGAGTAGAGGACTGGTAGAGTAGGAGGATGTGGAAAGGTTAAGTGCTCTGGTGGATGCTGGCAGAGAGTTTTGGGGTAATAGGAGAGTATACACACATTAGACAAGGGGCCTGGGGATGAGGATTGACTGGATTTTGACAGCAAGCTACTGGAGTTTAGATGTTTAGAAGTTGCTAGAGATAGAGTGGTGTCTATGGTCAGATTATTAAAGGCTGCTAGGACAGGGACATTTTGGAGGGAGCAGGGATGGGCCTGGATATTGGTGCCTCAATTCCTCTTTATTAGATGATAGGGTACTGTGAGATAAGTGGGCTGAGGACATTCAACAGAGGGTAATGGGCTGGAGACAGGAAGGTGCCCCAGTTGGTATCTGGTGGATAAGGATGAAAGAAATGACCAGGGTCTACTGGAGTGAGGCTGGCAAGGAGGCTGGAAAACAGAGGAGGCAAAGGGTGAGATGGGCTTTTGCTAGACTAGCAAGGAGGCTGGAAAACAGAGAAGACAAAGGGTGAGATGGGCTTTTGCTAGACTGGCTAGGCTATTGGAATATTGGGCAGGACTAGTAACTCTGGAGGAGAGAGAGGATTGGAGATTAATGTGGGCAAAAATGGAGGTTGAGGAACTACAACAGGTGTTACAGAAAGAGGAGGAGGCAAGGGTGCAGAGTTTGGTGACATGGCTTCATTGGCAAGATTTGGAGGAAGGGGAAAGGCTCTTGAAGTATCTCATAAGGGCCCTTTGGGTGAGAAGAGTGAAGCAGAGGTGAGAGGGGATACTAGACTCTGATCATATACTGGTGTATGATATACAAGACATTCTTGTATCATTAAAAGAGTGATGGAGTGGTTTATAGAGTGAGGAGGAGGGTGGGGCTGGTATTGCCACCATTGATCAGGTGTTGGAGGATTGGCACCCCCTTAGGCAGAAGGGTTGGGTGGCTTGGTGTTACCAGTTCAAGAGGAGATCCACCAGGTTCTTGCTGCAACAACACTGAGCATAGTACCTGGAGAGGATGGTCTGCCCTAGGACTTCTGAAGAAGATGGTGGGAGTCCCAGGGGTACTGGGTGAGATGATGGCATTGTGTAATTTAATACTACAGTCAGAGAGATAGGTGGGGAAGTAGAATCTGAGGCTGGTGATACTGCTTTATAAGAACAAGAGAAGAAGAGAGAACTGGAAGAACTGGCAGCCAATCATGCTACTGGATATGGACAGAAAGTTGGTGACTAAGATAGTGGTCATGAGGCTGCAGAAGATGGCCTAGCAAGTATTGGGTGTTGAATGGGGGGGCTTTGTAGGGGGCTGACTCATTAGGGATGGTACAGCCTGGATACATGGAGTTATTGAAGAGGTACAAGCTTGTGGACTAGATGGATGACTGATCTTCCTAGATCAGAAGAAGGTATATGACTGGATGAGACAAGTCTGATTGGTGGAGATATTGGATAAGATTGAAGTTCCTCACTAGTTTTGGTCAGCAATGGTCCGTCTACTGGAAGAGAGTCATGCAGCACTTATGTATAATGAGCATAGAGGAGTAGCATTTCCCCTGGATAGGAGTGTACTCCAGGGGGACCCACTGTCCCCCATTCTGTATACTCTCTCTCTGGAACCTCTAATGGATAGGATTAGACAGAAGATAGTTAGACTCTCAGTCTTTAGAATTGGGTAGAAAGTTGGCACCTTTGCAGATGATATAGTGGTTGGTCTGAAATCTATTGCTGATATAGAGGAGCTCAAGGAGATAGTGGAGTAGTATGAGGTGAACTCTAGGGCTAAACTCAATTGGCATAAGTGTGAAATGATAGTGTTAGGCAATGGCCTGGTGTGAGGGAATGTCATTGGAACAATTGTCTCTGCTAGAGAGGCAGTGCAGTACTTGGGTATCTATTTGTCAGTATATAGGTCAGTCCTACTAAAAATTTGGTGGGAGCAGAGGGTAGCAATCTGGGGGGAGGCCTTGTGGAGTTGGAGTGGTCACTATCTGTCTTTGATAGAGTGTGTCTTGATTTTAAATATCTACTGGTTGCTGAAGTTATAGTACCTAGCCTATCATCTGGACTTCCTAGTCTGAGTAGTAAAGAGACTAATGAAACTGGCCAAGGGGTGGATCTGGGCTGAGAGAAGGAGTCAGATCAGCTGGGAGGTTTTGTCCTTATCAGTGGTGAGAGGAGGCCTTGGACTGGTTGACTTTCTGAAGAGACTATACTGCTTAAGAGCATAGTGGTCAGCTCCTTTCTCCACTACCTTACTAGTCATAAGGTTTGGTAGGCAACCTTCCAAGTTCTCTTTTCCCTATTATTACTCCCTCTATCTTGGGTTAGTTTGCTGTACCTGTATGGGTATGGTGAGAGGAGGGCAATAGTGTTGAGTTGCCTCTTTATCAGTGTCAGATCAGTGTCTTCTCCACTTTTTTGCAGATTCTGGTGCCTTCAGCTGCATCTGGAGTATACTTATTTTGGTGCAGTACCTTCTTCCTTTTGCCATCATCAATAAGATATTGTCTTGGTACATCATAGGTTATATAGAGAGTCAGCTGACCTTGGGTATCAAGTGTCCAGTATAGATTATCTGCAGGTCCTCAGTACCTGTGGTGGAGTCCTCTGACTTTGGCAAGCTTCTTGGCAAGCATGGTTCTGGTATAGGTGACTGTTTTTCAGATGTTATCAGGATGGGATGGGAGATGGCCATTACAGATAGGTGAAAGGGTGATTATGGTGAACCAGTAGGGTACCAGGCTGGGAGCAGTTATCAAGGCTGGGGTGGGTACTGCTTTAGTGGGGCCTTTTGATTGATGCAGAGTGGTTAGGTAGTAGGTGTCACTCTCAGCTTCTTTTGACAATTCAGTGGGTTGGGCTCCAGTCATTGGAGGGGGTCAGGAGGCCTGAGGCTACCTATTTCAGGTGTCTTGGCTGCACTCAACTAGAACTGGGAGCTGATATAGCAATGTGATCAAGGCCTGCAGACTTGAGTAGTGGAGTATTGGGGGTCTCCTCCTGCTTTACATACTATAAGTCCTCTACTCACCTCATCTGAGAGAACCAGGCCCTATCCACTGTAATGTACTTTGATGAGAGTTTTTCTTTGCCTGTCATTTTCTTTGGGGTGGTAGGGGCTATTCTATTTAGCTTGGGCATAGCCTTATACATATATTGGGGTCTTGGACATACACTTTCAGTCATTAGCATATGGCTGAGTTCCCCCTGGTGGTAGATAGAGCATAGTGTGCAGAATGAGATATGGGCCAATATAGGCCCTGCTATATCTGGTATGGTCAAGCTGCTGGACAATAGCTAGCTTAGATTAATGGGGGGGTAGTACTTATTAGGTGGTGGGAGAGGGTTTTGGCCTATATAGTCTAGATTCCCTTCCAATAAAAATCCATGGGACTCTGAGTCTGTAAAATAAAAAAAGAGAGCATGGTGGTTGAAAGGAGCAGTGGAGTTGAGAGAGAGTGGCTGGGTCCCCCTGTTGCAGAAGGTCTGGGAGATGAGGTCCTCACCAAGAGGCTCTATAGGAGATTTATTATTATTGGTTGGGCTTTGGAACACTGGGCACATGAGATACAAAGACTTCTGGTGGAGGGTAGCAGAGGGAGTACACCACATTGGAATATGCTGGCAAGGAAATGAAGAGGAGATGCCATAGGACCTAGCAATGTAGAGATGGGACCAAGTATTATTGGAGGGTACTCTCTTAGTTGAATTTGATATTAGTGATGAGATCAAGTGCCAGAGAGGGCCAGGCCAAGATCTGTGGCCCAGTGGATGGTAGTTGGTGGGTATCAGAGAGGAGTGAAACTGGCATAGAGTCTGGGCCTAGAGTGCTGAGGTGAGGAGGTGACTGCCACTGAAGTACTGGGTGGTCTGGTGGTGTATGCTACAGAGAAATGTTATACTCAACTTCTGTGCAGGTCGCCTTATTGAGGGGGGATGTTTTGACTATAAGGAGTGCCATAATATAGAGTAGGAAGAGGGATATATACAGATGTCTAAATATTGGCTAGGAGAGTATAAGGTACTTAGTGACTTTTGGAGAGCTGTTGGAGATCAATTGGGTGTAGTGTATAGGGGAGATGGTGTAAGGGGTTAGTGGGAGGATTTGAGGGATAGATTGGTGGGGGGGGTGGAGAAGGAGTAGCTTATCTTAGGTTGGATTTTGATGATTTGGGTGAGACTAGTGGGACACTGGTTATTTATTTTTGAGAATGAGAGGAGACTGGGATTGGGGGTATAGCTGGCAAGATGGCATGGGCTTATGGAAAACACTATGACAGGCTGGTGGCTTGGTTGGGGTTTGTAGGGTGGTCAGAGATATTACTTAGTAGAGAAAATCTATGAATAGAGTGGGGAGAGGATTGGGGTAGTGGGTGAGAAAGTAGTCTTCATCTGCAAAGAGATAGGGGGGGGCTCCTCTATGGGGATTGAGTAGTGGGAGGTGATACTGTAACCATATTAATAGACTAGTAATAAATGATGAAGTCCTATAATAAAAAAAAAAAAAAAAAAAAAAAAAAAAAAGAGACTCACTGCATTTGATTTAGTATATCTGAGGTAGCAAGTAGAGAGCAGGTAGTTGAGGTCAGAGAGGAGGAGCTGGTGGATATCTCAGAGGAGAAGTAGAATGAGTCTGTGAGTACTGGGGCAAACACTATGATACTTGGGGCTGGTTGACTAGTGATACCTGGAGGCAAAGAGATTAGAGACCTATAGTGACTGTGCTGGGTAATGAACAACTTGGTGGCTGAAGAGTTGGGGGATGTGGACTTGTGAGTTATCAGTGAGGAGCACTGGACAAGAATTCTGCAGAGAGATGGTATTATGGAGGCTCTGGTGAAAGAGGTGTTGGCAGTATATTTGGATGAGAAGGGTTATGAGGTAGATGTTGTGAAGGAGGCAGAGATAGTAGTGACTGCTAGGGAGCATGCAGTCTTCTGATAAGAACAGAGAAGTAGATTGGAAATTTGACAAGAGGCTTGTTTGGAGTACTAGAAGGAGATGGAGTTGAAGAATGATGTGATGAAGAATGAGCTCTTGGATGGACTGGAAGCTAAGATGGTTAAGAGAGTAGAGGCTACTGCTAAGCATGAATTAGACTTGGCTAGAGAGGAAGTGAACATAGAGTTGTAAAGAGAATGTAGCTATTTCATCATTATTCCTTTTGAATAGTATAACTAATATTTTCTCATTGAATGTGAATGACCTGTAGGGTTCTGAGAGGAGATACAACATTTTTACTTAATTAAGAGTATTAGAGGTGAATCTCTTTTTTCTTCAGGATGTATGATGTGAGGAGGATCTTGATCAATAGGAGTAGATGAGGGAATAGAGTAGAGCAGTAGTCTGAAATAGCAAGATTGAGATACTTGTACAGAAAGGGTGAGGGGAAATATATGAAAGCAGGAACTAGGGAGATTATATGGTTTAGAGAGAGTGGCATCAGCCTAGATGAGAGTTAATTATAGTTGAATCTTGCTACTGCCCTGTAGTCAGGAGTGAGCATGTAGAGTGAATTGATAGTCTTTTGGATAGTGGAGTACTTACAGAGGTGAGAGTAGAGGTACTTGGAGGAGACTTCAATATGGTTTACTTGGTGTAGTTGGACAGGACAGATGGGGGGAGAAATGCCGGAGACAGGAGTGGTAGTCTGGAGGATTGAGAGGAGGTAGAGCAACTTAGCTCCTTGGTGGATACTGGATGGATGATGTGGGAAGATAAGAGGGTCTATACTCATTGAGTGGATAGCTTGGGAACTAGAATTAACTAAGTACTGATAGCCAATTACTAGAGTCTGGATGTCTAAAAGTCTCTGAAGGTGGAGTGGTACTCATGGTCAGATCATTGGGGCTTATTAGGACATAAGCAGTTTGGGGGAAGTGGGAATAGGCCTGGACATTATTATCTCAATTTCTCTTTGTTGGATGAGAAGGAGTTGTGGGACAATTAGGCTGAGGATATTTGGCAGAAAGCAGAGAGTTGGGTCTATAAGGGTGCCTCAGTTAGTATTCAATAGATAAGGCTGAAGGAGGCTGCTAGGGTTTACTAGAGCAAGGCTAGCAGGGTGGCAGAAAGTCAGAGGAGGAGGAGGGTGACCTGGGCTTCTGCTAGATTGGCCTGGCTTTAGGAAAATTGAGCAGGTCTTTTGGCACTAGAGGGGGTAGAGAACTAGAGGTTGATGTGGGCCAAGCTGGAGATCATTGAGTTACAACAGGTGTTGAGGGAGGAGGAGGAGACACAAGTGTAAAGTCTAGCTATTGTAACGGTGACCCTAGAATGATGACATCAGCACAGGAGACAGCCTTTCCTTACAAGCCACCAGATCGGAGCACAAGAAGATCATACGGTATATGAGATGAGCAATGATGACCAACTGTGAGTCATTGTGACCACAGCATAAGCATTCTGAAGAATATAAAAGAAGGATCAAGAAACTGCAGTAGCAGCAACCAATAAGAACCACCAATCCCAAAATAGCTCAAAGACTTACTACAAACAAAATGCCTACTACTTACCAAACCTCAAGGTCAAGGAACCACTAAGGTATCTCTCAGTCGAGGAAAGGATGTTCCAAGACATCAGAAGAGCCATAAGGACCCACTCAAGAAGGACTCCTAGTGTCAACCTGGATACTACAGACCCTTATCACTTTATTCTCTACTGCCGTGAAATGGAAACAAGGATCACCATTGCTACTGAATGCCTCCAAATATAGCAGGAGTACAAAATAGGAAACCTCCTCTGCCAGGAGTTCCCACAGGCCAGCACTCAAGAGCTACAAGATGCCACTCTCATGGATATATACGAAACAAGGACAGCTAAGAAGATCCATCAGATCTTCAGGCATGCACCATGGTTGATCCCCAACTTGGAGTATGTTAGAGTCTCAGACTTCAGAGACCTGTCATCCCACCATATCAATGTGCTAGAAGCCAGGGTGGCTACAGAAACCCAGTCCACTATCACCCTCAACAGTGAAGAAGTAGAAGACTTCTGGCATCCTATCCTTCAGGACAACCCAGACCAATTTCTGCAAGGATTGATCTCAGTATTCCAAGGCCCAAGCATCCAAGTTAGATCCCCCCAAGACCCCACATTTGTCCTCTATTTTGTGGAAGAGAACCTCATAGACTAGAGAGCTCCAGATCTTGTTCCTGATTTTCCCACCACTACTGAACGTGATGATGTTATTGGCAATGACGTCATCCCATATGACTTCGACATACACAAAACATGTGACCTGTATGATAAATTTGTGAATCTCATCTCCTTCAGTAATGATGATGATGAAACCCCCATGGTCCTGAACTTTCTGCTCTAAGTTCTTTGTTATACTGGATAATGCCAGCACCAGTATTCTCATGTAACACCAGATAATGCCAGTACTGGTATTCTGAGGTGATACGAAATTGTTCCAGTACTGGCATTTTGATGTGACACCAAATAATGCCAGCATCCTGAACCTGTACAACCATCAGTACCAATTCTGGAACTTAGTAGTTTTAGTTATTGGAGTTTATATTTAGCTTTATATCTTAGCAACCATTGAATTATATTTTGTATAAATACCCCTCTTATTTCCTCTGAAATAAAGTCAGACAATTCAGTACATTTAGTCAACTCAGTGTAATATACACACTTCCTTGCAAGCAATCTAAGAGATAACAAGACAGTTAAAGATAAGAAGTTTGAGGACTATAAGACCTTGGGAAGGTACTCCAATAAGAACTTGCTTATAACAACTTGAGTTAGTCTAAGAGATACACCTTGAAGAGAATCTGGTATATTTGAAGGACTCAGCGACCACTACATGACAACTTGGTGTCCATTGGCTGGTGATTCAAGACAAATCCCTCACTTTCAAGCTGAAAAATGAACAACCCCCACAATAACTACCCTGACTACAAGAGTCACCCCTGCAAGAATTCAAGACAAGATGGAAATGTGCCTCCCCACATTCTATGGATATACTACTGAAGAGTCAATCCTGATCTTCATTGAAGACTTTGAACAATTCGCTACCATATGAGCCCTTGATATGGATGCTCAATTGGCCCTTCTATCAGTCAGCTCAGAGGACCTGCCAGAGACAAGTTCAATATAGCCACTATTACTGATGCTGGTGCAGCCAAACTTGCCAACATGAAGGTCTTCCTCAGAACAACATATTATACCAAAGAGATCAAGCAAGCTCTCAAGGATCAACTCAATACTATCTGCTAGGGACTTAGTGAAGATCCCAACTCATTCTATACCCAAATTTGCCACCAGATTGTCTTGGCTGGCTATGATGACTACCTCAAGGAACAAATAGCAGATTCAACCTTCCTCAAAGGAGTTCACCCTGAAATTGCCCTAAAAATCTGGTCTACCTCAGCTGCACTGACCCTTGATCAGAAAGTGGTCTTTACACAGAGATATTAGACTGCCAGACACCCTGTCGAACACTCAATGGAGAAAATAACTGACATCAAGATGGAGCCATCAAAGCCAACTAGTATCTTATCTACCACAGTCATAAACAGACAACCAACCCCACCTACCCCCAAGACAGCCAAAGCTGATCCAGTGAAAGAACTTGCCAAGCAGTTCACCAAGATAACTGCACACCTTGGTGATGTTGTTAGAGAAGTTTGAAGCACCAACAGGAGACCAATACAGAGATTTGCAGCTGCTACAGAAGAATGTAATAACATCACATGCTTCAGATGTAGAGAAGAAGGCCACTATGCAAAGAATTGCATGACTGAAATGAGACACAAAGCCCAACCAAGCAATGCTAGCAGAACTAGAGAACAAATCAATACAGTAGTCATCAAGGAGATTGGTGACACTGATGATGAAGAATACTATGAGGAGCTTGAATTCTACCCTGCTACTGAAGGTACCAGAACCTGGTCCAAGCCCTATGACAAGAAGAGCAACAGCAAGCCAGTTGGAAGACCAAAGAAGACCTCAGCTATCACTATTCAAAGCAAGACTCAACCTGAGGAGATTGATCAAGACATGGAGTTAGACAAAGCTGTCTGCCAAATCATTGAAGGCACTACTTCAGTCTCAGGAGCAAGCGAAAGCAAGAAGGAACAGAAGCTGCATAAAACCAAGATCCACCAGTATGATATCTACAAGAACTTCAAGGAACAGAAGGTCAATACCACTTTTGGACAGCTAGCTGAAGTCCCTGCCTTCAGATAGCAGTTGAGAGTAAGACTTGCAACTACTACCAAGAATCAAGAGTACAAGATTGTAGAAGCTCACAATACACAAGAAGAATCTGAGAACTCAGGTGAAGAATCCAAAGACCAGTACAAGATATCAGCCTATATCCCCTGCCAGATTAAAGACTGTATCTTTGATGCTATCATTGATACTGGTGCTGGAGGATGCCTCATGAGCAAGAAGGCAATTGACTGCCTAGGTTGGAATATTAAAGAGTCCACCAAGATGGTCTATGTCACAGCAGATGGTACATAAGCTACCCCCTTGGCAAAATCTGAGAAGTCCCCATCAAGATAGGAGGAGCCACTATCCCAGTAGATGTGATTGTTACAAGCGTCACCAACTATGACATCCTCATTGGCAACCAATGGCTTCACAAGGCCAAGGCCATCATTGACCTCAATGCTCAGAAGATGCAGATCAACTACAGAGGAAGAAAGGTACAAGTCTCTATCAATGTCCACAAAGGAGTCCTACTAGACATGGAGGAAGGAAATGAAGAAGACACAGAGGTCTTCATGCACTTGGTAAACAAGAACAAGAGCAAGACACTCAAGCTCACAGATGAGCAGTGGTACAACAAGATTATTGATGACTATACTCCTCAAGGAAGATGCCCCCATGGTACTAAGATATACTGCTCCGAATACCTGAATGACTGCTGGTCCTGTATCAGTAAAGTCAGAAAAATCTGCCAACAGAAATATGAGCAAGAAGCCACCAAAGCAAAAAAGAAAGCTGAAGAAGATGACCAGCCCCCAGAGCTTCAAGCCAACAGTGACGATGAGGAGGAACAAGAATCAGACATCACCCTCAAGGTCAGGAAGTTTCACCCCGAAGCCAAGATCCCAGAATATAAGACTGAAGGAGCCATAGGAATGGACCTTGCCAGCATTCAAGATGCTACCCTCAAACCACAGACCACCACTCTACTTGGCACTAGAATTAGAGTTAAGCTGCCAGAGAACTATGCCGGAATTATCAAGACCAGGAGCAGTCTGGCCAAAAGTGAAATCTCAGTTGAAGGAGGAGTAATTGACTCTGATTATACTGGTGAGATCTTCCTCATAGTCAGAAATCACAACTACACCACCCCCTTCGAAGTCAAGAAGCATGACAGGATTGGCCAGATGCTGATCCACGAAGTCAAGAAGCCTAAGATCATAGAAGCCATTGAACTCATCAAGACCAAGAGAGGAGAATAAGGCTTTGGATCTACTGGAAGAAGAGCCTATGCTGCCACCAAGATTACTGAACTTGAGCACAAGAAAGACAAGGATCAGAATAAGCACACATATACTATTGGAGAAAACTTTCCCCTGGAGGAATACTTCTCAAAATCCTGCACCAGAATGAAGGAGTACTTGCTACAGACTTTAGAGATATCCACAATCAAGAACCCAAGTACTACCATGAAGTTGACACTGGTGATACCAAGCCCATCTACTAGAAAGCCAGACCCATACCACCTGCTTACAGAGAGTGGCTGCAAGCCGAACTTAAGGAAATGGAAGAAGCCAGAATCATCAAGCAAGCTATCAGCCCCTGGGCCTCACCCATTGTCCTAGCCCCAAAGAAAGGAAGCAAGCCTGGAGAGTTTGTGCCAAGACTCTGCATTGACTACAGAAAGCTCAATGCCATTACCAAGAAGGATAAGCAGCTCTTGCTGAATATTCAAGAAATCCTTACCACTCTTGGAAGTGAAGCCAAATACTACACCACCTTGGATCTGTTCTCAGGCTTCCATCAGATCAGTCTCACTCAAGATGCCAGTGAGAAATCAGCCTTCATCATACCTGATGCCACTTATATCTACCTGCGAATGCCATTTGGAATGTGCAATGCCCCAGCAAGTTTCCAGCAAATGATGAACAGTCTTCAGCAATGAGATTGGAAAATGGCTCTTTGTCTATATTGATGATATGATCATCTTCAGCAATACTGCACAGGAACATATCAATCACATACAGCTAGCCCTCAAGAGGCTCAAGGAGTATGACCTCTACATCAAGCCCAAGAAATATAAGTTTACAGCTCAAGAAATCACCTACCTAGGACACCTTATCAACCAGACTGAAATCCACACAGACTCCATGAAGATCAAGGCTGTTGCAGCCTACCTGAGACCCAGAACAACCACAGAAGTCCACACCTTCCTTGGACTGGCCAGCTACTACAGAAGATTCATCAAAGGATACTCCAACATTACAGCACCTATCTATGAGCTACTGAAAAAGGAGACCAAATTCAAATGAACCAAGGAGTGCCAAGAAACCTTCAATGAACTCAAGACCAGGTTGACCCAACACCCATCCTCAGAAGACCAGACTGGAACCTAGAATTCATCCTGCAGACAGATGCGAGTGCTATAGGACTTGGAGCAGTTCTAGCTCAGAAGAAACACAGACATGAATATGTCATCTTCTATGCAAGCTGAGGTATCTGCAGAGCAGAACAGAACTACAAGTCATACAAGCTTGAATGCTTAGCAGTAGTCTGGGCAGTAGACAAGTTCCACTACTACCTAGCTGGGAAACACTTCACTATTCAAACAGACCATTCTGCTCTTGCCTGGCTATTCTACACTCTGAACTCTAAAGGAATATATGCCAGATAGATCTATAGACTACAAGAGTATGACTGTACTATCAAACATCACTTAGGAAAGACCAATACCAATACTGATGCACTCTCAAGGATACTTCAAAATACCCCCATCAAGATTATTCAATATGAATAAGGAGCTATACTATGGATTAATCAGCTACCTTGGGCAGTAGAAGATGCCCAACCACCTTGAACCCTGGACAACCACCATCATCAACCAGACTTGGAAACAGTTTGAATTAGACAACACTACACTCAGAAAAGGAGGAAAGCTAGTAATATCCAAACACAAGAAGTATCAAGTAATGAAGGAAGTATACAAGCAAGGACACTTAGGAGGAACCAACATATATGACAAAACAAGAAGAACCATGTAGTGGTCCAAGATGGAAGAAGACCTATGCCAATTTGTCAAAGAGTGTGACAAGTGCCAAAAACAGAAACAAGATCAACAAGACCAGGCACTGAGTCATCAAGAATTGAGTATATCCCCTTCCACCACATTGCAATGGATATCATTGGACCACTACCAGTAAAACTATCAGGAAACCGCTATATTATAGTTATTGTAGACCTCTTCACCAAAGGGATAGAGGCAGGAGCATTACAAGAAGCCAATGTCCTCTCTATAGCTGACTTCCTATATCGAGAAATCATCTGCTGCTACAAGACATCAAAGCAAATCACAACAGACTGCAGAACAGAATTTGTCAATAGATTCCATGAGATAATGTATCAGAAATACAAGATCCAGCACATCAAGACTACTGCATACCATTCTCAAGGAAATGGACAGATAAAGAGAACCAACAAGACCCTCAAGAATATCCTAGCGAAGATCTCAGAGATATATGAGAATTGGGATAACTATCTCCCAACTGCCCTCTCTGTCCTACGAGACATATGGTCACAGAGCACACATTTTACCCCAATAGAGCTGCTCTTCAGAGAAGAAGATTCTGATAGAACCTCAGCCACAAATCTAGACCTGACTTGGAGATGGGTTGATGCAGAAATCCAGAGACTACACCAAATCAGGAAGAAGGCTGAAGATTACATCACCAAGTCACAAGTGCTGACAACAAAGAATGCAGAAAAGAATCACAAGGCCCTAGAACCCATCCAAATCAGAGAAAAGGTTCTACTGTATCAAAATATGGTAGAAGCCTCATGGTCATGAAAACTGGAGCCCAAATAGGAAGGACCCTTCTATGTGCAAGATATCAAGGGAACTACCTTCTGGCTTAGAAAAATCTCAGGGACCATACTACCTACTATGGTATACAGGAACAGACTCAAGAAGTACCACAAATCTATATAAGAGAAGCAAAATGTGATGACTGCCCATGAGGTTCTAGTCTGTAAATCATAACAGCATGTCCCGTGACCAGCAGGCTATCTGTCTGGACCATTCTCTAAGGGATATGGCACTGGCAACTACTCATCCGTACATCTTTCTCCACTATAATTCACATTACACACACTTTCACAATACATTTTCAAGTCGTTTATTGGAGAAAGATACTAAGAAGATATCAAGCAGCAAGCAAGCCAAGGTGCATACCAGGTCGGGTAGACCTGGGGCTTTTGACTGACAGCATGTTGGGAGGTGACATGGGCTGGGGATGGGGTCTTTCGGTGGCTTGAGTGGACTGGGCAGCTCGAGTAGTGGCAGCGGCACTGGTGGGGGGGCTGGAGGGCAGCAGGGGCGGAGCTTTGCAGATACGCTGAGGACTGGAGGTTGGCTGATGGGAGCCTGCAGGGATCAGGCTGGAGGGAAGGGGAAGCAGAAGGCTGAGGATGCTAGGGGAGCTGGGCCTTCGCTGGTGGGAGGTGAGGGAAGTGGAGGGACTGCTGGGGGTAGTGGCAGGACTGCTGATGGTGGTGTGACAGCGAATCTGGCAAAAAAAAGAGATGTGATAGCTGATGGCCAGGTGGGGCAGGGGTTCCCGATGTGGAAGGGGGACCTGGCAGATAGTGTGATGGGGCTGGCGGTGGCCCTGTTACTCAAGAAATCAATCTTGGAGTTTGTAGTGACCTTGTGCTTCTGGGGCTTGGTGGTGATGGCGAGGATGGTTCTGGGGCTTATTTCGAAGCAGGTGGCTGAGACAGCTTCAGTGAAGTTCTTGAAGGGTCTGGAGGGGGTCGAGGTGGGCTTTGAGGAGGCGGGTTCACTGGATGAGGTACTGAAGACTGGCATTGTGGTTGGGGAGGTGGTGGTCTCCATGGTGCAGTACTTGTGATGGGACCCCAGGGTGGTGCAGCTTCTGGTGAAGGGGGTGCCCACAGTGACTAAGGAGGAGATGAGGAAGAGGGTGGAGGAGGTGATGATTGAGTATGGTGACATAGTGGACATTGGCTTTCTGGTTTGGGAGGGGACTGCAATCAGGATGGGAGATGTGGATGTCAGGATACGGCTGGCAGGAAAGGAGGCCACGGGGAAGGAGAGTGACTGGCCCTCAGTGCTGATGTGGGGGGCCTTTGTCTGCAAGGTGTCGAGGGTGAAAGGGAGTGAAGAGGAGGAGGAGGACTTGTTGGAGGTACTGGAGGAGTTGGGTGGTGCTGTAGAGAGAAGGGCAAAGGCCTGGAAACTGTATGAGGAGTCAACACATCTGAAGGTTGTGGGTGAGAAGCATGTCTGTATGGATAAGAAGCAATGGGAGCAGGCCCAGGGATGCAAGAGGCAGAGAGAGCTATTGGCAAGTATGACAGGAGAGGTGAAGAAGACAATGGTTAGAACTGAGGAGTCGGGAGGTGGTGAAGCCAGTGTCTGGGCTGGGAAAGGAGGAGAGAAGGTGGAGGCAAAGGAGGCAGGGGCTGGGGGGGTGCTGGGCAAGGACCTGTTTGCTGATGGTACCTTCGAAGTGTGGGAGCTGGAGTTGGATACCACTCCCCCCCCCCACTTATCAGGAGGGGCTCGGTTGGGAAGAGAGGGACAATGGAGGATACAAGAATGCAGGGGGCCCAGCAGGTGTACTTTGGGGTTTCTGATGTGGGGCAAGGGGGTCAGGTGGTGGTGGTTGGTGAGGACGAGCTGGTGGATGTTTCTGAGGAGGAGTGGGATGAGGCTGCCAGTATAGGAGCTGATACTATGATGCTAGAAGCAGGGCAGCCAGAGACCCCAGGAGGGAAGGAGGTGGGGAACCTGTTGTGGATGTATAAGGTGATGGACAATCTTGCAGCAGAAGCTTTGGGAGAAGTGGACTTGTGAGCGATGCCTGAGGAGCATTGGGCAAGGATTCTGCATGGTAATGGAATGGTGGAGGTACTGAAGATGAAGATTCTGAGTATTTTCCTAGAGGAGGAGGGGTATGAGGTTGATGATGTGAGGAGGACAGAACTTGGGGTAATTGCTGGTGAGCAGGCAGCCTACTGCTGGACAGAGTGTCATGGTTTGTGGCTCTGGTGGGAGACCTGTCTGGAGTATCATGAGGAATTTGAGGAGCATGAAGATGGGGCAATGGTAGAACTTCTGGGAGCATTGGTAGCACAGGAAGCAGAGGAGAGGGAGCTGGCTGCTGAACATGACTTGGACTTGGTGCAGGAGGAGCAGACTGCAGACTTGTAGAGGATGGGACCATGTTATATCATTATTTCTTATGAACAGTACAACCAACATTTTCTCTTTGAATGTGAATGGGTTACGGGGCTCTGGGCAGTGCAAGAATATTTTTACTTGGCTCAAGGGATTGGAGGCTGATCTCTTTTTACTGCAGGATGTTTGATGTGAGGATGAGGATGATTAGGTAGAGTAGACTAGGGAATGGGGTGGGGCTACGGCTTGGTTTAGAAAGATAGCAATTTTGGTGAGGAAGGGTAGAGGCGAATTGGGGGAAATCAGGAGCTGGGGTGATCACTTGGTCTGGGGAGATTGACATCGGCCAGAGTGGGAATCAGTGAAGGTGGGCTCTTGCTACTGCCCTGTGGCTAGGGGTGAGAGGACTACATAGATTAGGGAGCTGCTGGAGGAGGGTATTCTCTTGGAGGAAGGGGTCGATGTGCTCAGTGGAGATTTTAATATGGTTCGGGATCAGCATCCAGACAGGACTGATGGAGGGAGGAGTGCTGGGGGCAGAAGTGGAGGTCTGGATACATGGGAAGAGGTGGAGACATTGAGCTCAGTGGGGGATATGGGCAGAACAAGGTGGGGTGATGCAAGGGTCTACACATATTGGGTGAATGGCTTGGATACAAGGATTGATTGGATTCTGATGGTGGAGTGCTGGGGGTCAGATGTTTGGAGGACATTGGAGGTGGAGTGGTGCCCATGGTCTGATCACTGGGGACTTTTGGGGCAGGGGCAGTTTGGGGGGAGTGGAGATGGACTCAGACATTGGCACCTTAACTCCTCTCTGCTGGCTGAGAAGGGGTTGTGGGAATTGTGAGTGGTGGATATTCAGGCAAAAGTTTTTGCCTAGAGGCATGAGGGTTTGCCTGTGGCCGTCTGCTGGATGAGATTGAAAGAGGCTGCGAGGGTTTATTGGGGAGAGGTTGGTAGAGAGGCTGCGAGGCAGAGGAGGAGGTGTACAAGGTGTGCTTCCAACAGACTGAGGAGATTACAAATGGATTGGGTGGATTTGCTTACTGTTGTTGGGGTGGAGGATTGGAGGATTGAGAGGGCGAAATTGGAGATTGTGGAACTACAACAGGTATTGAGGGAAGAGGAGGAGACTCATATGCGGGACATGGCTGCTAGACTATGGTGGCAGGGGCTTGAGGAGGGTGAGCGGCCTACTGGATACTTATCAAGACTTCTCAAAGCCAGGAGAGTGCGACATCAGTGGGATGGGGTCCTGGATGCTGATGGGGATATGATACATGGCACACAACAAATCTTAGAGGTGTTGAAGGAGAGATGGCAGGGCTTGTGGAGTGAGGGAGAAGGGGGTGCTGATGAAGCAGAGATTGCAGACACACTGGAAGAGTGGGGGCCGCCACAGATAGCTGGACTGGGTGACTTGATCTTACTAGTACAGGGGGAAGAAATTCAGAGTGTCCTGATAGCAACTAAACTAGGGATGGCGCCTGGGGAGGATGGATTGCCATGGGACTTCTGAAAGAAGATGGTCAATGTCCCTGGAGTTTTGGGTGAGATGGCTGCTCTCTGTGACCATGTCCTTCAGAGCAGTGAGTGGGTGGGGGAGCAGGATCTTGGGCTGGTGACCTTATTGTACAAAGACAAGGGGAGGAGAGAAGACTGGAAGAACTGGAGGCCAATCATGCTTCTGGACATGGACAGGAAGATGGTGACTAAGGTGATTATCATAAGGCTGCAGAGACACCTTTCACCGGTAACATTCAGGTGACACAAGATTTGGACAACACTTTCCGCGAAGTTTTTGGTGAAAAGCTACTATCAACATGGCGAGCAACGAGCATTCTGGTGGACATGGCGGCCAGGGGGGCAGCAGTGCCTTCGGCTGGCAGCAGGTCGGGAGGAGAAGAGGAGATGGTCTGGGGATGCCAGGGCCGTCGGTGGTTGGAGGTGGCGCTGGGGGTGGGGGAAGAGGCGGACTGAGGCAGAGAGGTGGGGGGAGGGCGACCTTTGCTGACAAGGTCAGGATGGGGAAGATGGCAGCGGGGCTGGATGGCTGGTTGGGTCTGGGGAAGGCGGTGCTTTGTTCCGGTGGCGAACAGGGAGGACCCCTCATGGGAGCTTCGGTCGGTATGGGGGGAGGGGGAGTAGGGGTTGGAGATGTGACTGCTGATGGGGCTGTGACGGGGAATCTGGAAAAAAATCCAGATGTGACGGGGGTTGGCAGATCAGGACAGAAGGAGGGCACGAGGCCCGGGGACCTGGC
>RBNI01001135.1:0-24172 GCA_003990745.1 Jimgerdemannia flammicorona | reverse complement strand
CCCCTACCCCTACCTGATGAAAGGCCACTTTGTTCAACACTATCTCTACCCTCCCCCTGCTCAGTTCACAGATCCTTGCTACCAAGCCATAATGTCGCCCCCCCTGAGTACCCCAACCCACCCACCACCTAGTCAGCAGATCCCCCAACAACTTCTCTCACTGTAATACCTTCTCTTGTAGCCCTATCTGCCGCCTCTCCTCAAATACAAAAAGCCAATGTCCAGCTAGTCCCACCCACACTGCTACCACCCACCCTACAGTGAGCCAACTATCACTGACACCACCCACCAGCTGAGATCTCAAATCCTCCCATTGGCCTCCCTCACCCACCGGTCTATGCTCTACACCTAGCCTATTCCCTATTTCTACCCAAAAGTCCCCCAAAACCTCACACTCCCCCAACCAGTATTCTGGCATCTGTACAAGCCCACCAGCTTGCCCAACATTGTAACACTCCTCACACTCCAACTGGCCACCCTCTACCAGATACCTAGTGTGGTAGTTCAACATAACATTCCTCCTCAGTATCCTCCACCAAACCACCCAGAACTTGGGGAGAAGCCACCTCTGCATCTCAGCACTCCATGACCAGATATCTGCCCAGTCTCACTCCTCACCAATCCCTGCTGCCTGCCAGCCCCTTGGCCAAAGATCCTGGCCAAGACCCTGCTAATACTCCACTCCATCTCTAAGATCAAATGCAATAAGTGGAGCACCCCCCAGAAGCAGTCTATCTCATCGCCACATACCGGGACCCCACATTATCTCCCCCTCATTGCCTAGCCAGCGCAGGCCAATTCGGTATACTCCATCTACCACCCCCCATCAAAAGCCCTTAAACCACAAGTGCCAATTTCCATTCAACTCTACTAGAGAGAGCAGATCTCCTGAGGATCCTTGAGGGAAGGTCCTCATCTTCCATATCTTTTACATCAGCAGCACCCACCCCCCTCCCTGCAGTTCAGCAGCCCTCTTCAACTATCAGGCTTGCAAGCAGTGCAGCCTCTTAGGGAAATCCACAAGGCCAAGACCTCCCCTGACCACTGGAGTCACAAGAGTGTCCCAGCTGACCTGAGATCTCCTCCCTGCCCAAATCCAATCTCTAGCCACCTTCATCAGCCTCTTCACCACCCACACTGGGAAGTCTAGATAATAGACCACATACCAAAGCTTGGGGAACTAGTAGACATTCAGAATAGACACCCACCCTGCCAGAGAGATATGGTGGCCTCCCCAACCTCGAAGTGCCTCCCTCCAACTGGTTATCCTGCTCTCCCACTATACTTGCAGCACTCCATCTCTTCTTTAACAATCTGAGAATGTCTTATATACTATACACTAGATGACCATTAGCATCCAATGCCCCCTCTCACCTCTGCTGAACTCTTCTTGTCCAAAGGGCCCTTATGAGGAACTTAGAGGGCCTCTCTCCTTCCTCCAGTCTCTGCCAATGCAACCATGCTGCCAGACTCTGCACCTATGCCTCCTCCTCCTTTCTTACTACCAGTTGCAGCTCTTCTGCACCTACAACAATCTCCAGCTCTCTCCCCCCTCCAGGTCTAACAGCCCAGCCCCATCCTCCAGAAACTGAGCCAGTCTAGCAGAAGCCCACACCACCTGTCTCCTCCTCTGTCTACCAGCTATCTTGCCAGCCTCTCTCCAGTAGACCCTAGCAGCCTCCTTCAGTCACCTCTACCTGACCTCCACAGGAGCACCCTCCTGTACCCATCTCTTTACTCTCTGCTGAATATCTATAGCCTACTTGTCTCACAATCCCATATCATCTAACAAAGAGGAATTGAGGCACCAATGTCCAGGCCCATCTCCACTCTCTCCAAAATGTCTCTTTCCTAATAACTCTCAATAATCAGACTATGGATACCATTCAATCTCTAGTGATTTCCAGATATCTAAGCCCCAGTAGTCTGCTGTCATAACTCAGTTAATCCTTGTCTCTAGACCTCTGGCCCAGTACATGTATATCCTCCTATCATCCCAAAATCTCCTGCCAGCATCCACAAGTATACTCAGTCTCTCTATGTCCTCTTATGCCTCCAGACCTCCACTTCTACTCTCAGCCCCCCACTCTCTATCAGTTCTATCCACTAATATATCTCAAACTATATTGAAGTTCCTGCCAAGCACATCCACTCCAGTCTCTATGAGGGTCCCACTCTTCTGGAGACCCTTCACTCAGTCCACATATTTCCCCCATACAGCAGAACAGTAGTAAGACCCCACTATAACTGGCTCCCAACCTACTCAAATTCACTCTCCCCAAACCAGTCTGTCTCCCCAGCTCCTTACCTCTTATATCTCTCCTCTGTCTCTCTAGACCAGAATCTTCACCTTGTCTTTCCATACAGCCTCTTCTTCCCATTCCTTAGTCCATTCCAGTCTTCCAAATCATTCTTACACCTAATATCCTATAAGAGAAATAGATCAGCCTCCAGTCTCTGCAGCTAAGCAAAAATGTTCTAATGCTGAAATAAACTCTATAACTCATTTACATTGAGAAATAAAATGTTGGTTATACTGTTCATAAGGAATATTGTGAAATTGAAAGTGCATCCTCTACTGCTCCATGATCATCTCCTCTTGTGTCAAGTCCAGGTTGTGTTCTATAGACACCTTCTCCTCTTCAGCCCTCTTAGTCTCCAATCTCTTCAGTAGCTCAGCCATTTTCCCATTCTTCTTTTTCTCAAAGTCCTCATGATACTCTAGGCAGACCTCTGCCAGAGCTGCAAACCATGATGCTTTTTCCAGCAGTAGGTGGCCCACTCACCAGCAACAACTGCCAGCTCAGCCTCCCTCTCCTTATCTACCTCATACCCTTCCTTCTCCAGAAAGACTGCCAGTACCTCTGTCCTTAATGCCTCCACCACTCCATTGCTATGTAAGACCCTTGCCCAATGCTCATCACTCATCACTCTCAGGTCCACTTCTCCCAGTTCCTCAGCTGCAAGGTTATTCATCATCTGATATATCCATAGTAGATTTCCCACTTTCTTCCCCCCAGGGGTCACAGGTTATTCTTTACTCAGTATTGAGATATTCTCTTCCACACTTGCAGCCTCATTCCATCCCTCCTCCAGGACATCCACCAGTTCCTCCTTACCAACTGCTACTACTTGTCCTCCTTTCACTACCTCAGAAAACCCAAAGTATATCCACTGGGCACTATATATGGGCACATCCTCTGCTACTCAGCTCCTCACAGCTAGTTCCTATCTGATAAGAGGGGTAAGGGTAGGAGACTGCTCCCAGACTTCAAATATACTATTCTTATATAGATTCTTGCTCAGTGCCTTCCTGGCCTTCTCCAGACTCACCTCTGTATTCTTTCCTTATCCACTAGCCCAGACACTTGCCATAGCTTTCCCAATATCCTCACTGCCATCAGTAGCTCTCATTTTCTTCACCTCTAAACTTACTAGCAACTCTCTCTGTCTTCTGCAATCTTGAGACCTCTCTTATCAATACAGACTCACCTTCTATCAATAATCTCCAAGTGTGTCAACTCTATATACACCTTTCAAGCCTTCACCCTCTACTCTACCATACTACTCAGCTCCTCCAGCACCTCTAATAGGTCCTATTCCTCCTTCTCACTCTCCTTTACCCTTGTTACCTTATATACAAAGGCTCTTCACATTATCATCAAAGGTCAATTATATACCTTACCAGTGGTCTCTCTTCCTGCTAGTTGAATCTGAATATCAATATCTCTGGTCCAGAAGGTGGTTCCTTTCTAGACCCTAAACTCTATATCAACCACCTCTCTATACTTAGTTATAACCTTCTCAACTCTCCTTTTTGTCTCTACAGCAGTTACTGTTGGCACTCTCTTCATCAGAAGCTGCACCATCCTGGGATCTCATCTCAAGCACTGTGCTATTGGGACATACATCTCTCTAACTATCAACCTAGTCTTCAGTATCTCCTCTAGTAGCCCCACCTTCTCAAAGCTCACCTCTACTCCTTCTAGGCTCTTTAGGAACTTAACAGATGCTGTACCTTCTACTTGCTTTACAATCAGCCTCAGGACTATTTTTACTATTACTGCTAAGCCTCTAAAGTACAGAGTGACTACAAATTCTGAGATCAACTTCTTGAGTAATGGTGTCACTGCTAGTCCTATTATACTATCAGTCAGATCACTAGGCCTCATGCCTTTCCCACTGCTCAGTCTACCATCAGCAGTCCTATCTAGATTTTTTTCCTAATTACCCATCACACTCCTATTAGTAGTTATCTCCTCAGCCACTACATCATCAGCCTCACTACTCTGGCCTCCCAGAAGGATCCCCCCTTGAGGCTATTGCTCCACAGTCTTCAGTATCTCCTTGCTCCTTCTCAGCCAACTCTCCAGTCCAGCTTCTTGCCAACCTCCCTTCACCTTGTCTGCAAAACTCATCCTTCCAGGCCCCTGTCCACCAGTGCTGCTCTCTCCCCTACTATATCTACCTATCAGTAGGCCCCTCATACTTCCCCCCTAAGCTAAGACCTCTCTCTACATACTACCAGTTAAATGCACCAGAGCCACCCTACCTAGTATACACCTTGGAATGCTTGTTAGTCACTATGATACTAGTAGCTTTTCTCTAAGAACTGTATTGTAAGTATTGTTAAAAAGTTGTATAATATGAATATTGTAAGAAAAAAGAGTAATATATAATTCTTTAGTAAGGTTTTAATAAATAATAAATAAAATCTTTTAATATAATATATAAAATAAATAATAGTATATATGAATAATATTGTTATCTTTAACAAAATAGCTAAAAAATATTTATACTATATCTGACAGATCTTATAGAAGTAGAGAAAATATAATCTATTTAAGAAGCTCAAGATCTATTAAAAAGTTTAATATAATTAGCTTATAATATTATTTAAGCTTAATAAATATTAAGTAATATAAGTAGTTAATATATATATATATATATATATCAGTTTGTAAGTTATATGATAAGATTTAAATTAAAGAATTTAAATTAAAGAATTAAGATTTGAATTAAAAGATTAAGATAGAAGAATTTATTAAAATGATAACTTAATATATCAATATATGAATTATCTATTTTATTAGTTTTATATTATTTATTAATAATATATAAAATATATAACTTATATACTTTGAATAACTACTTATTTTATTTATTACTATAAAGGTTATGAGTCTTAATTTACTATAAAAGTTATGAGCTCTATTAGTATAAACTCTATTAATAGCTATAAAAGATAAATATAATCATTATTAGCCTAAGATATTAAAGAAATCCTTTTTGGTATATATATATATATATATATAAATTAAGTATAGTTTATATATCTTCTTGAGTAAGAATATTAAGATAGCAACTTAATATATTAATATATAACTTATACTATTTTATCAGTTTAATATCTTTTATTAGTAATATATAAAATATATAAAATATACAATTTAAATAAACTATTTTTTCTATTTATTACTATAAGATTCATATTGAAGAATTTAATTAAACTGAGTTAGACTTAAATTGTTTTAGATTAAAAATTAGATTAAACTATTATATAATAGATTAAATCTAGATTTGATTCAAATTAACTTATTTAGAATACTATATATTATAGTATATGATTTATATATCTTATTTGCTAATATATATAGCTTAATATACTACTGAATTATTTATACTATTTATCTCCTTATCTCTAACAATATTCTGACTCAATATTTACTTTAACTACTATTTGATCTGTTCAAGTTCACATTATGTTGAAGTTTATATATCTTAAGTTAATAGTCATATAACTGGTCATTTGGAATAGTAAAAAGATTAAAGAATGTTCATACAGTTTCTAGTAATTGAGTTTGAAGATTTTTAGGATTCCTTAGTAGATTATAACCTTTTTAATTATAGAGAGATTTTCTTAATCTTATTTTACAGTAATAATCTTGTCTGACTGACTTATATTTTAAGTTCTGTGATAATTTTCTATAGTAGCTTTATCTGACTAACTTATTGAAACAGTCTTGACATATATATTTTGAGTTTCTTAGTAGTTTTCTATAGTCTTATATCTAATTTTTATAGTAATTTTTTGTAGTAATATTAACTGACTGACTTATATCTTGAGTTCTGATAGGTCTTGATTTTTGAGATAGCAGTAAGAGTAATTCTTCAGCTCTTAGAATCTTTTCTCAAAGTTCTTATACTCAAACTTAAGTTAGTATTACAAACTAATTGACTGAGATAATTTACTATAGATTAGGAGGTATTTATACAGTTTTTCAGACTATATATAAGACTGGTAATTAGTTTTAACTCACAATTACTAAAAGATACTAATTAGTACAATTTTGGAATTTAGATGACTAACTAACTAGATAAGACTAATTTTATATTTGTGATAATTTTGACTAGTTAATATATAGTCACTATTTGTCTAACTAACTAACTTACTCAATTTAGATAATAGAACTATTCTCATATATTTTAAAATTCAATGTGACTAGAATTATATCATCCTTATCCTCCTTTTTATTTTCTTTAGAAAGTTTAGCCAAATAATTTTCTACATCTTTCAAGAAGTTATTGAGATCATCTTCTAACAGAATAAGTAAGTCACTATTATTCTCTAAGCTATTATCAACAATGTTATCAAGGGACATAAGATTATTCTGCTTTTAAGATCTCTAGTCAATAGTAAGATCATCCACAAAGTAGAGAATATCTGTAGAATTCTAGAAGAAGTAGACTCTCAAGAGAGAGCCTTAAAATAGTGTAATCAGACTATAGATAAACTGATCTAGATTGTCTTCTAAGATAGAATTCCAAAGGTCTTGACTCTTATCACTCTTAACTATAATAGTAGATTGGTCCTCTTCTGCAATCATTTCTTTAAGATAGTCTGTATAGCAGCTTATCAGTTCTTAAATATCAGAGACTTTGATATATTTCAGATTAGAAATGACCTAAGATATATATCTGAAGATCTGATGAACTTGTTTGGCCAATTTCTATTTATATCTATCTATATATATAGTATCTGCAATTTCTTAAGAGCTGACTTATAAGAATTCTTAGTAGAGATAATATCTTATCTTATATTCTTACTATATCTAGAGATACTCAGTAGTAGTAGTGATTCTTATTTCTATTTTACAGTAGTTGAGAGTATAGTAATAGAGGTCTCTTATATAGAGGTTTAGACTAGGAGTCCTTCTTGTATGTAATCTCATTACTCTCTTGATATCAGTGAATATCTGTTCTTAAACTGATAGATCTGGATGACTCCTTAATCTTGCTGTTTGGTAGATAACAGATATTTGTTTTATAGTAAGTCTCTTATTTATAGTTGATATTTTATACTTTTTCTCTTGATACTTCTTTTATATCTTAAGGGTCTTCTTTTTTGATCCAGAGAGTAGAGTTATCTAACTAGTAGTAGTATACTATCAGAATTATTATAAGTCATTATGAGTTCAGATGCAGATTATCTTATAATTAAGATGAATTATAATTGAGTCATAACTTGCAACTAGTGACTTGTAAAGTCTAGACAGTTTTCTAAATTCTGATATCACTGGTTTTAAAGATACATAAGTGAGGGACAAAAATGGACCAATATTATATTATTATATTTTTAAAAATTCATTATAATTTAAATATAAATATTATTTAATTTATATTTTAATCAATAATAAAGTAATCTTATATCTTTTAGAAAATATATAGTTTATCTATATTTGGTTAATTAATCATAAAGTTATTACTATTTAAAGTTAAATTAATCATTGGTCCATTTTTGTTCCTCACCATTGTCTTGATCTTTTTATTATAACTCATTTAATAATTATACTAGATATATAAAACTTCACACACTCATTCATTTGAATATTCTCTACCTCCCCATACCATTTTTACCCTTTTTAAAAATGAAAAAGCTGTTGATCACTATCTGCAACTCTATCATAAATAAATTGAAGTCTGGCAAGACAACCAGCAAGATTGCACAGCAAATGGGTATTGGTATGATGACCATGAAATATATATATAGAGTTATACACTAGCAATAAGACATTTATGAATATTATAAAAAGAGGCTGCCCACATAGGCTTTCTGGTCATGATGAGGTATGGGTCATTCATTAAGTGATAATTGGAAAGGCAGAAAATGCTACTGACATTATGAAAGCACTTCAAGGAGATGGCAAAATGCACGTTAGCCCTAAGATAATACACTGAATACTGAAAAAAGTGGGCCTGAGGTTGGTGCTGAAGATGAAGAAACCACATTTGCTCTTATGACATATTAAGGCTTACTATCAATTCACTGTCTGATATAAGGATTAGACCATCGATAACTGGAAACAGGTTATATTCTCAAATGAGACAAAGATTAACCATTTGGGCTCTGACAGATGATTGTGGGTGTGGAAAAAAAAAGAGGCAAAAATGCTTGAGCTATATCATATAAGCAGTACTGTTAAATTCAGAAGTGGATTATTGATGTTTTGAGGATGTATAATAAGCCAGAGTCAGATATAGGTGCTGAATCATCAACAAAATGAATGTGGAGCTGTACACCAGTATTCTTCACAAAGAATTGCAAGAAACTATTGAATTTTATAGTATAGATAAAAAAAAAAACCAATATTTCAGCAAGATGGTAACTCCAAGCATATATCCAAAATGGTGAAAGGTTGGCTTAAAGATAACAGATTTCAACTACTGGATTGGCCAGCACAATCACCCAACCTTAACCCTATTTAACATCTTTAGTGGCACTTAAAGAGTAAGCTGAATACTTATAAGGAAGCACCCAAAGGAATTGAAGAGCTTTGGGAAAGAGTGAGGGAGGAATGAAATGAAATTTCAAAGGATGTTTGTATTAAATTAATAGAGAGTATGCCTAGGAGAGTTGTAGCAGTATTTAAAGTAAAGGATGGTTATGTAAAATATTAAATAATAAAAATAAATTGGCTAAATCAATAGTGAGGGACAAAAATAGACCAATAATTAATTAACCAAATATAGATAAACTATATATTTTCTTAAAGATATGTATAAGATTACTTTATTATTGGTTAAAATATAAATTATAAAATAATAATAATATAATATTGGTCCATTTTTGTCCCTCACTATATCATCATATCTATCTCTTGTAAAATTAGAGCTATTCTCAGTAGTGATAGTTATATAGAAATAGTAGATCTTGATTCTTTTGTTAGATAAACTTTTGATATATTTGTGAGGACTGATTATCCTTATCTAGGGCAAGAGCTCTTATTGTTACAGCTGGAAGTTTGAACCTCTTGGAAATAGATTTTTCTATAATTTGAGGCAATTTCTAGTAGTAATATCTATTATATAGATAGACTTGAGAATGGTTCTAACATTGTTAGTTTTTTTGAGTTTTAAAGAAAGTATCCATTATTCTTTAAAGAGATGATATAGATGGAGTAAAAGGAGTTATTCAAATGTATTTTGCTTTTACTAAGTAGTAAGAACTTATATAGTTACAGTATATCTTAGTTTTAAGTATAACTCTATTCAGAGTCTTAAGTTAGTAAATATGGTTTATAAATTTCTGATATATAAGATAGGGTCTTTTCTATTTTAGTTTGAGTTTGGCACTCCAGTTTTCTTTTATGATGATATAGTATACTAAGACTTATTATTCAATAAGTAGGAGTTCAAGGTCAACTTTACAGTTATAGTACTTTTTTTGTCACTCTTATATCTTAGCAATAAATCCTTATACTTATTAGCTTACTTTGTATAACTGAGTGATCTCTTCAGTAACTTATTTTGTTAAATCTAACTGAATTAGTTCAGTAAAGTCTTGTGTTTCTTAACTATATATTAAATAAAAAGGGGTCTGTTGGATAGTAGTTACCTTTAAAGTACAGATACTGAATAAGATTGCTGAAAAGTAAATATCTCGGTTTAATTGATCTCTAGTTTTGCTGAGGCCTCACTTGATGGTCTGGTTCATTCATTTGGTAAGTATATTTACTTATAGATAATAAGCTATTATTAGTAGCAGTTTGATCTTGAAGTTATCTACAAAGGTCTTTATGATCTTATTGATGAATTCTCAGCTCTAGTCTATTATAATTTCTTTGGGAATACCATGGTAGCTGAAAATTTTATCATACAGAATCTCAATAATTATTTGAGCATCAGTAGTCTCAATGGCAAAGACTTTAGGCCATTTTGTCAGATAATCTTCAATAGTGAGAATATAGTATCTTTCTTAGCTAGTTATTGGTAAGGGGGTCAATAATATCTATTTCTAGTCTTTGAAAGACTCTGACTGGTGCTATGATTAGTATTAGTGGTGTTTTATTAGTTAGCTTCTATTGATATCTTTGACAAGTATCATATTGTTGAATATATGTTAAAATTTATTTTCTTATTTTTGGCCATCAGTATCTCTTCTTAATATTTACAATAGTGGCTCTCATTCCTCAGTATATATTTTGATCATAGTTGGTTATGAGTATCTTTAATATTTCATCTTCTTATAGAACTCAGATATATTAATCTTTTTCTACTCTTTAAAGTTCACTATTGTCTTTTTGAAATTTTTTAAAATTCCTTTGAAAAAACAGTTTATGAGCTGGCTGAATTTCTTTTTTGAAGCTCCTATAGTACAGGCTCTAGGTGAGAGTAAGATATAGTTCTTGGTTCATTTGGGTGAGTGAGAAGCAGTATTCTATTATGAGAGCTCCTTTTCTTCTCATTGAGTTTATAGGATCCTTTATAGGATATTAATATTGGAATTCTTAGTATCTTTCTTATAGATAATAGTAAACTGATATTCTTGCAGAAACATAATCCATCTGATAAAGATTTCTGAGGACTTCAGTTTGTTGAACAGCTATTATAGAGCTTAGTAGTTAGTGATAAGAGTAAATCTCTTTTCTAAGTAGTAGTATCTAAAGTAATTTACAGCTTATATTACTGTAAGATATTTCAGCTTGGTAGCTCTATAGTTTGCTTATATCTTATTAGTGGTCTTACTAGTATACTCAATAATATATTCTTTCTTCTAGTTATCTTACTAGAACAGAATTAATCTAAGTCTAAGGGCAGAGACATTAGTTGCTAAGATAAATAGTTTGTCAAAGTCTGATCACACTAAAACAGGGGCTTTAGTGAGGGCCTTCTTGAGTAAGTCAAATGACTTCTACTGTTCTTTCTTTCAAAGAATAATTGGTCTTTTTTAGAGATATTATATAGTAGGACTGTCTTATCTGAAAATCTTACAATGAATTACTAATAGTAAGATACTAATATAAGGAAAGATAGAGGGTGGGGATATTATTGGAACAATTGTCCCTACTGGTAAAGTAGTACAGTACTTGGATATTTATTTGTCAATATATGGATCAGTACTATCTAAACTTTGGTGAGAGCAGAGTTGGAATCTGGAGGGAGGTCCTGTGGAGCTGAGAGAGTCACCACTTGTCTCTAGCAGGGTGTGTCTTGATTTTGAATATCTATTGGCTACCAAAGTTGTGGTATTTGGCTTATCATCTAGACTTCCCAGCCTGGGTAGTGAAGCAATTGATGAAGCTGGCCAAGAGGTGGATCTGGGCTGGAAGAAGGAGTCAGATTAGTTGGGAGGTCTTATTCTTACTAGTGGCAAGAGGAGGGCTTGGGCTGGTCAACTTTCTGAAGAGACTACACTACTTGAGAGTATGGTGGTTAAAGAGAGCAGTGGAGTTGTGAGGGGGTGGTTGGGTCCCCCTATTGCAGAAGGTCTGAGAGATAAGGTTCTCACCAAGAGGCTTAACAGGAGATCTCCTATCATCAGCTCCTTTCTCTGCTACCTTACTGGTCACAAGGTTTGGTAGGCAACCTTCTGAGTCCCCTTTCCCCTATTATTACCCCCTCTACCTCAGGTTGGATTGCTGTACCTATATGGGTATAGTGGGAGGAGGGCAATGGTGATGAGTTGTCCCTTTATCAGTGTTAGATCGGTGTCTTCTCTACTTTTTCATGGTTTCTGGTACCTTTGGCTATATCTAGAGTGCATCCATTTTGGTGCGGTGCCTTCTTCCTTTTGCCATCGCCAACAAAGTATTGTCTTGGTATGTCTCAGACTATGTAGAGAGTTGGCTAACCTTGGGTGTCAAGTGCTTAGTATAGGTTACCTGCAGGTCCTCGGTGCCTGTAGTGGAGCCCTCTGGCTTTGGCGAGCTTCCTGGCGAGCATGGTTCTGGCATAGGTGACTGCTTTTCAGGTGTTGTTGGGATGGGAGAGGAGATGGCCATTATAGATAGGAGAAAGGGTGATAATGGTGGACCAGTAAGGTACTAGGCTGGGGGTGATCATTGGGGCTGGGGCAGGTGCTGCTTTAGTGGGGCCTTTTGATTGGTACAGCATGGTTAGGTGGTAGGTGTCACTCTCAGCTTCTTTTGGCAGGTTGGCGGATTAGGCCCCAGTCATCAGGGGGGGTCAGGGGACCCGAGGCTACCTATTTCAGACATCTTAGCTATACTCAACTAGAACTAAGAGCTGATATGGAAACGTAATCGAGGCCCACAGGCTTGAGTAGTGGGGTATTGGGGGTCTCCTCTCACCTCACATATAAGTCCTTTACTTATCTCGACTGGGAGAACCAGGCCCTACCCACCATGTTGTGCTTTGATGAGGGTTTTTCTTTACCTGTCATTCTCTTTGGGGTGGTAGGGGCTATTCTATTTGGCTCAGGCATGGCCTTGTATATATGTTGGGTTCTTGGGCATGTGCTTTTGGTCATTGGCATATAGTTGGGTTTCTCCTGGTGGTAGGGAGAGTATGGTGCGCAGAATGAGGTATGGGCCAACACAGGCCCTACTGTACCTAGTATAGTCGAGCTGCTGGACAATAGCTAGCCTAGGTTAATGGGGGGGCAGTGCTTAGTGGGTGGTGGAAGAGGGTTTTGGCCTATACAGTCTAGGTTCTCTTTCAATAAAATCCGCAGGACATTGAGTCCATTAAAAAAAAAAAAAAAAAAAAAAAGGAGATCTCCTATCATTGATTGGGCTTTGGAATACTGCATAATTGCGATACAAAGGCTTCTGGTAGAGAGTAGCAGAGGGGGTACACTGTATTGGAATTCATTGACAGAGTAATAAAGGAGAGGGACCTGGCAATATAGAGATGGGACCAAGTATTGCTGGGAGACATTCTCTTAATTGAGTTTGATATTAGTGATGGGATAGATTGCTAAAGGAGACAAGGCCAGGATCTGTGGCCTTGCAGATGGCAGAGAGTGGACATCAGAAAAGAGTGAAACTAGTATGGCATGTGGGCCTAGAGTGCCAAGGTGAGGAGGTAGATGCTGCTGAAGTACTGGGTGGTCTGGTAGTATATGCTGAGGAGGAATATAATGCTCAACTTCTGCTCAGGTCACCTTATCAAGGGGGGTTGCTTTGACTGTGAGGAGTACCACAATGTAGGGCAGGAAGAGGGATATATACAGATGTCTGAACATTGGCTAGGAGAGTATGAGATACTTGGTGACTTTTGGAGAGCTATTGGGGATCATTTGGAGGTAGTATATAAGGGAGATGGTACACAGAATTGGTGGAAGGATTTGAGAGATAGACTGGTGGGGGGGGTGGGAAAGAAGTAGCTTACCTTAGGCTGGGTTTTGGCAATTTGGGTGGGGCTGGCCAGCTACTGACTATTTGTTTTTGAAGATAGGAGGAGACTGGGCTTGGGGGACTAGTTGTTGCATTGGTATAGCCTTATGGAAGACATCTTGATAGGCTGGTGGCTTGGTTGGGGGTTGCAGAGTAGTCAAAGACATTGCTTAGTGAAGATCTATAGGCAGAGTGAGGGGAGGGTGGGAGTAGTGAGTGAGAAGGTGGTCTTTATTCATAATGATATGGGGAGAGACTCCCCTATAGAGATTGAATAGTGAGAGGAGATACTGTAACCTTATTAATAGACTGGTAATAAATGGCAGAGTCTAAGTAACTATATATATATATATATATATAAGAAAAGATAGGACTTTCTTTGTAGAGATAAGAGTTGGATAGTTCTTGACTTTCTCTACCTTATATAGGTCAGTAGAAGTTTCTTGAGCTGAAATTATATATCTCAGATATTTGACTTAGTGTTTTCCAAAGAAGTACTTCTTAGCATTGAGTCTGAGTTCTGAGTTTTGAATGATATCAAATACTTCATAGAGGTCTTGTAGGTATTATTCAAATATCTCAGAGTAGATAATTATATCATCTGCACATTTCTTCCAATAAGATCATTTGTTGGAATAAGATAAGTATATTGCAAAGTCTAAATAATATTCAGAGATATTTATATTATCCTTATCTAGTGATGAAGGCTGTCTTACAGATATCATTCTTGGTAATAGATATTACTTAGAATCCTTGAAACTGATCAGTAGTAGGTATGTACTTGACTTTACTGAGAGCATTAAGGAGGTCATCAATTCTTGGCAATAGATAGACATCTTCTATAGTAATCTTGTTAAGTTTTCTGAAGTCTATAACTAGTCTCTATTCTCCTTTCTTTGGTACTATAATTGCTGGTAAAATCCAGGGGCTTGATGAGGGTCTGATAACTCTATTTTATAGTATTTCATCTATATATTATTATTCAAACTCAATTAAGTAGTATGGTATTCAGTAGAGATATTGTTAGATTGATTTGATATCTCTTACATATATATATTGCATATTCTTTATATTGATATGGTGAAAAGTTATTATATATAGTAGTAAATATATCTTTATATTCTTCTATCAACTTCTGTATCTATTATTGCTAATTCTTAGTTAGAGTTGTCTTAATATCAATGACTTTGATTATTGAGTCTCCTCTCTGATATCATCAGTCTCACTGAAAAGAGCTTACTATTTCTCAAAAATTCAAAAACTTCTTCCACATAGATATCTATCAGTAGTTTAAAATATCTCAGTATTATTTCTTAGAGATTATTATTACTTCAAAGACCAGGTTTTGAATAGAAATATGAATTAGTAATATCTAGTCATAGATTCATTCTTCAGTCAGAAGTAAGTGATACTTTTTTTAGAGTTCTATTGATGGCTTGAATATCAGATTATTGATATCTATAGATAGGTATATATATATATATATATTTTTTTTTCTACAGATAGATATGTCAAGACTTCTTTATTAATATAATTGAAGGAGGATATCTTCTCTTACTCAGATAAGATAATAGATATGTGGTTTCATTTGTTAAAACTAAGCTACTATTACTAAGTGGACTTCAATAGATAGTAGTTGAGGGGTTCTATTAGTACTTCCAAAACCTCCTTATTCTTTCTTAGTACTATCTAGTTGATTCACCTCTTAGATAGTAGACTGTGATATCTTAATGAATAGAATTTGACAAATGACCTCTAAGGAGTTGAAGGTTCAGTAGTTTCTACTATTGTTGTGAATAATAACCTTTAGAGAATCTTGATAATTCTGATCAATGATCCCTTCTTCTACTATAATTTCTTTAGCTACCAGAGATAATCTTGATACTAGTTATTTATAATATCTAAGTGGTATAGTAAGTACAATTTGGAGATTAAAGGTCCTAGTAGTTCTAGAATAGAGCTTGCTTGGTAGAGAAGACAGAGGTTATATTCTACTGATTCTTTTCTTTGTATAAGAGAAGGTAGTATCTAAGATGATAGTAGTTTGACTTAGATGACTAGCTGAATCTTGAGAAATACTACCTCAGTAGTTGCTACTATAGGTGAGAACTCTATATATTCTGGCTTAAAGAATGACTAATATATTTCAGTCTTCAGGTTTCTTATATTAGTTGAATTCAGTTTTTCTAAGTAAATCTAAAGCTTCTATGAAGGTGAAGACAAGGTTGACTCCATTTATCCTAGTGTGATTAGTAATACCAATGAATGATGGCAAGAATCTCTAATAGTAGGGTCTCAGATAAAGGTCTTGTTCTTGGCTTTGTAGTCTCCTTTATAGTTGATCTTTTTGTATTTTTGACAGGCTCAGCAGATTTGAGATTCTTGCAAAATAAGATCCTTTCTCTTAACTCAGCTCTTATAAACATCTTTACTGAGATATATACTTCAATATTTATACCAGTAATAGATAAAGGTCTTTTGACAATTACAGTATTCTTGCTTGATGAATTTCTCATTTTACTGTTTGATTTTCTTACTTATTGGATATCTTTTTTAATATTTGTCATAGATAGATAGAGTGATTTGGAGGACTTAGGTGATGGTATAGATACTGTTATTATTGCCTTTGATTATAAGAGTCTCTAAAGATTAGTGAGAGAGAATCTTCTGTTCTTCCTTATAGGTCTTCTTAAAAGTCTTCAGAGTGGATAGTTGTATTCATCTGAGAACCAGGACTTGTTTTAACTTATCCTTATCTTTGATTGCTAGCATTGAGACCTTCTTGAGATCAAGGGTTTGGCAGTTACTATAATCATTCCTTAGTAAGTAAAAAATGGTTATAGTGTTCACATATATCTAGACAGAAGGCTTATATAATTTAATTTTCTTTCAGAGATAGAGATAGTTATATAGATAGTCTTGCAAATTCAAGTACTACTTCTTCATTAATAGTCTAATCAATGCTTGCTTCCAGGCTTTTGGTATTGATGACTCCAATGAAAAGGTCTTTTTGATTACTTTCAGAGTCTCTAGAGATATCAAAATCACTTTCTAGCTCTTGTAGGAAATTCACTTTACTTTTATTCTTAGTAGTAGTGAGTATATATATCTCTATGTTCTTACTATTTTGTTTCAGAGACCTGACTTGTTTTCCTTAATCCTTTTGACTTGATTAGTATTTTGTACTTTTGTCTATAGAAGGTAAGACCAGAAGTTATTTCTTAATATCTACATTGACTCTAACTCAGTGCAACTAGTTAGTTTTCAGGATTAGATTATAGGAGATTACTAGAGTTATGATAGCTTAAGGTATATTAAGGCAAGCCTTTCCAACTTAAATAGGTATATCTCTGACTAGTTCAAGAGAGGTGGATACTGATCTATCTACTATGATAACTCTTGCTTTAGTTCTTTTGTCAATTTTCTATCTAATCCTTTTTAGCATTTATTGGGTAATAATGTAAACTACTGCTCCAGTATCAACTAGAATTCTGATATTTTCACTATATATATTTATATTAGCTAGTCTTATAGATTAGTATTCTTAGCACCAATGTTTATAAACTATATGGATAGTACTAGGCTCCAGTATATATAGTTCTTGGATAGGAATTTTCTTAATATCTTTCTTGACTTTCTTGAGGAATTTTTGCCTAACTTCTAGTATATTCTTGAGGACTTGTTTGAATGTGAGACCTGTATTCTAAGTATAAAGATATTCTCAAAGTGATGCTACTTCATGAGGCTTACTACTCCTTTAATATCTAGATCTCTTAGGGTAAATCTCATTTCTATTGAGCATTTTATCAGCTGAAGATTCTATACTTATATACTCTTCTTCTTTGAGGTCAGACAAGGAGGTACTTCTTGATATTCTTGATGGGTCTGCTTTTGGTTCAGGAGTATCTCTTCTAGCTCTCTTGTTCTTCTCTTAAAAGATATCTGAGAAGGAATGACCATATCTTAGATATTTGCCTGTAGATATAGTTACTGGCAATGAAGGTAGAAGTGAGGTTCTTAGAGGTCTTCCTCATCCTCTGGTCTATATAGGTGCTATATCCCAAGTTACCTTAGAGGAAAAGACTTTATATATAGATAGATATCTTTTTGGCTATAAAGTTAGATAACTTTTTCTTTTATTTCTTAAGTCTCTTCATCTACTTGAATGAGGTTGATATTTCTATCATTAGATAGAGGTTGTTTCTTTGGGCAGAACCTCTGAATGTGACCTTGGTTTCTATAGTTAAAATAAGTTGAGATATAGAAATCTATTACTAGAGAGCCTGTAGTTATAACTGATAGAGCCTGAGCTAAACTTCTGTTTTTTTATTATCAGTAGTCTGATTTATTATCTCAATAATAATCTTGTTGTCTTTTCTCTTAATTCTTTAACTGAATAACCACAATGGCTAGGTCTTTCATTTGTTTGATAAGTATTATCATAGAGTTCTCTTAAATTCTTGACAAAGGCTGCTGTTGTTGCCTATATTGGATCTGAATTTTAAATAGGGGTCTGGTCTTATAGCTAGCCAACTGGACTCTCAAGTAGGTATTCTCTTATTTTATAGTTGTTCTGTAAGTTCTTGAGGTTTTAGCTTGAGCTAGTTCTCAATGTTCTTATACTTGCTAGAGTAGTCTATAGTCTACTTCTCAGTATCCTTATACTCCAGTAACTTGCTGCTTAATGTTTCAATAGCCTATCCTAATGACTTATCTTCAGAGCTCTGGAAATATTCTATTGAGGAAAGTGGTTGAGGCCAGGGCTAGTTGGACTGCAGATTACAAGTTTGTCTTGACCATTTGAACTTGAATTCAATAGTAGAAGTATTTTGGAGTTTTATTGACAGCTTGGCTCATACATATAGATTAAAGCTTCTTATACTTCCTATTGATACTCAAGACTATTGAACTGAGTATAAAGCCAGGTCTTATAGATATTATATCTATCTACATAGTCTCTATTTGCTCAAAGGTTGTTAGCTTATTCTACTCTATAGATATCTCTTCCAACTTACTTTGCTTAATCATACTTCTGTAGAGCAGAATCTCTCAGAAGTGATTCTATAATTCTGAGTTTTCTTTAGATATCTCACTGCTTGGCTGTTACTTGTACTTCAATTTCTCTAAAGAATTTCTTAATATCTTTATTGTCTATACTATGGAATTTCTGAAGATAGCTTATATCTGATTCATCTTCACTATTTGAGTCTGATTTTAGAGTAGAGTTTCTTGATAATGCTTATAGAGATAGAGATAGTAGAGATGCTTGATAAACTAGTGGTACTGATAAAAGGCAGTATCTTGGTGAGAGTATAGAGAGTCTGGTCCTTTTAATTAAAGCTGGGGTAGAGATTCTTAATAGTAGTGGTTCTCTAATTGAGTGATAGTGATTACTAAATACTGAGGTACTGAGAGGGCTAGAGCTTTTTATCTCTTATAGATAGTATCAGAGTATAAAGGACCAGAGTACTGAGGTTCTGACAATTAGAATGAGACTAATGTAGCTAATATTCAGTTCATCTGCCCCTTGCTTTTATAAAGTAATAGAGTTCTATTTATCTTACCAAAGATCTATATTACTACCTAAGTAGTGATAGAGGTTAAATTTATCTCTTGGGTGATCTGATTGAATTCTCTAATTATTATCTTCCTCTTATTCTAAAAGATAAGAATGATAGTCTTCTTCTTCTTCAGATATTTCAAAATATGCTTAGTTCAGTAGAGTGGCTCAGATAATGATAGTAGTAATATAGTCACTTCTGCCTAAATCTCTTCTATAGATTAAGATCTGATATTCTTTAGAAAAATCTTTTTGTTCTAGACCTTGGGTCTGAATAGGCTTAGGTTGTTCTCTGAGTTATCTTCTTTTCTTTAAGATCAAACTATAATCTATATCACTTCTTTCTTCTGATTCAGTTTCTTGACTATTGGTTCTGAACAGAGTGAGAGCTATTCTGACAATAGTATAGGTTTCTCTTCCTAAAGTAGGCTGCTGTTGGCTAGTTTCTCCTAAATTCTCTACTGTAGATAGTTGCTGGGTTCTTGAGCTGAATGGTCAAGTCTTTAGAAAACTTTCTCAGTTGAGTTTTCAAAATATAATATGTAATTAGTATGTCTTATTTACTGATACATATACACAGCTTAATATACTACTGAATTATCTATACTATTTATCTCCTTATCTTTAACAATATTCTGGCTCAATTTACTTTAACTGTTATTAAATTTGTTCAAGTTCACATCACATTGAAGTTCATATATCTTAAGTTGGTAGTTATGTAACTAGTTATTCAGAATGGTGAAAAGGTTAAAAAACATTTGTATGATTTCTGGTAATTGAGTTCAAAGGTTTTTAGAATTCCTTGGTAGACTATAACTTCTTTTAACTATAGGGAGGTTTTCTTGGTCTTATTTTATAATAATAGTTTTATCTGACTGACTTGTATCTTGAGTTCTATGATAATTTTTCTTAGCAACTTTATCTGACTGACTTGTATCTTAAATGAAGTAGTCTTGACTTATATCTTGAGTTCTTTGGTAGTTTTCTGTAGTCTTGTATCTAATTTTTATAGTGATTTTCTATGATAATATTAACTGACTGACTTATATCTTGAGTTCTAGTAGATTTTGATTTCTGAGATGGTGGCAAGAGTAATTCTTCAGCTCTTAGAGTCTTTTCTTAAAGTTCTTATACTCAAACTTAAGTTGATATTGCAAACCAATTGACTGAGGTTTATTTACTATAGATTAGGGGATATTTATTAGTTTTTCAGAATATATATAAGACTAGTAATTGATTTTAACTTATAATTACTAAAAGATACTAATTAATATAATTTTGGAATTCAGGTAACTAACTAACTAGATAAGGCTAATTTTATATTTATGATAATTTTGGCTAGTTAATATGCAGTCACTATTTGTCTAACTAACTAACTTACTTAATTTAGCTAATAGAGTCATTCTTATATATCTTAAAATTCAATATAACTAGGATTATATTATCCTTATTCTTCTCCTTATTTTCTTCAGAGAGTCCAGCTAAATTATTTTCTATATCTCTCAGAAAATTATTGAGATTATCTTCTAATAGAATAAGTAAGTTATCATTATTCTCTAAGTCATTATTAATAATATCACTGAGAGATATAAGGTCATTCTACTCTTGAGGTTTCTAGTCAATAGTGAGGTCATCTACAAAGTAAGAAATATCTGTGAAATTCTAAAAGAAGCAGACTCTCAAGGAAGAGTCTCAAAATAGTACAATCAGACTATAAATAAACTAATCTAGGTTGTCCTCTAAGATAGGATTCCAAAGGTCTTAACTCTTATTACTCTTGACTATGATAGTAGATTGGGCCTCTTTTGTAACTATTTCTTTAAGATAGTTTGTACAGTAGCTTATCAGTTCTTAAGTCAAAGACTTTGATATATTTTAGGTTGGAAATGGTCCAGAGTATATATCTGAAGATCTGATGGACTCTTTTGGTCAATTTCTATTCATATCTGTCTATACATATAATATTTACAATTTCTTGAAAGCTGGTTTGTGAGAATTCTTAGTAGAGGTAATATTCTATATATCTCATATTCTTACTATATCTAGAGATACTTAGTAATAGTGATAATTCTTATTTCTATTTTATAATAGTTAAGAGTATAATGATAGGGGTCTCTTATGTAGAAATTCAGACTAGGGGTCCTTTTTATATACAATCTCATTATTCTTGATATCAGTAAATATTTATTTTTAAACTAATAGATCTGAGTGGCTTCTTGATCTTACTATTTAGTAGATGATAGATATTTATTTTATAGTAAGTCTTCTATTTGTAGTTAATACTTTATATTTTTTTTCTTAATGCTTCTTTTATATCTTGAGAATTTTCTTCTTTGATCTAGAGAGTCAAGTCATCTGACTAGTAGTAATATATTATCAGAATTATTATAAGTCATTATAAGTTCAGATGCAGATTATCTTATAATCAAGATAAATCACAATTGAGTTATAACTTATAACTAGTAGTTTGCAAAGTCTAGACAGTCTTCTGAATTCTAATATTATTGATTTCAAAGATATTATTTATAATATATATTCAATAAACTAAGAGATAAATTATTATTATTATTAAAATTAAATTAAAATTAAAATATATTTATAAATAATAATAATTATTTATTTTAATTTAATTATATTATCTCTTAGATAATATATATTATAAATATATACTTATAAAATTTTTGATATTTATATATTTTAGCTAATTTTGATTTATATAAATTACTTAGTAAAATTTATTTTACTATTTTTAAAAATTTTAAATAAAATATATATTAGTATAAATATTATAATTACTAATATTTTAGTAGTAAATTTTGTCTGTATTTTTAAATTTATCTATATTTCTCTTATAATTAAAGAAATAGATAAATTTATTTATAATATATAAAATAATTTTACTTATTTACTTATTTATTAAATAAAATTTTGTAAAAAGTTTATTTTATTAAATTAGCTTGCAAAAAAAAAAAAAAAAAAAAAAAAAAGTCATAGTCAATTTTCTGAAATTATCAATCATGCAAATCATCCTTTTTCTTGACAAATAGGACTGGGGAGCCAAAGGGTGACTTGCTTGGTTGAATGGCTCCTTGCTCAATGAGTTTATTGAGTTCTTTCTTGACTGCTTCAATTTCGAGTGGAGACATGTGGTATATTTTCTTCTTAGGTATAGCTGCATTAGGTATCAACTTGATTTTGTGGTCATGGTCTCTTGAAGGTGGTAGGTCAGGTAATTTGTCTGGGAAGACATCCTTGTACTTGTTTAGTAGTAACTTGATGCTTTCACTAATTGATAGCTTCTTGTCTTCTTTCTTTGGTCAGATCAGTGCCACAAAGGTACAGGTAGCTTTCTTGAGAGCCTTCTTGAACTGAATTGCCGAAAGAGTAGCAATTGGGGTTCTTGTCTGAGTCTTGTCTGGCTTGATGGTAATGTTGACTCCATCCTGAATCAAGGTGACTTCATTCTTAGTCCAATCAATCTGAGGGTTGTGCTGTGTAAGCCAGGGTTTGCCTAGGATCAGGTCATGATCTCCTGTGGTGCTACCTCAAAATCTAAATGTTCCCAGTACTTCTGGATCTTGAGGGGAAGTTTAGCAGCAATTGAGTCAATTGGTAAGGTGGTGCCATCTGTGGTGACAACTCCACCATTCTTGCCAGCTGGTTTGATAAGAATCTTGAGCTTGTCAATGAGGTTCTTATTGATGAAGTTCCCAACAGCTCCACTATCTATGAGAACATCTAGTTCTTGTCCCTTGACTAGATCTTTGAAAATGAGCATTGAATTGGCTCGATTCTCAGCTATACTTGCAACTTTATCAGTGCTGCCAAAGCCTTTCTGATCTCGCTTGGTTGAGGACAGCTTAGTGACTTCTTTGATGACTGGTAGGATGGCTCGCTCCAGAATGAGCTGTGCAATTCTGTCGCCTTCATTGACAGTATATGGCTGGTTCTTGTAATTGACTAGCAGGACTTGCATTTTGCCTTGGAAGTCAGGATCAATGACTCTAGTACCAACATCCAATGAGTGCTTGAAGCTAAGACCAGATCTTGGTGCAATTCTTGTATAATGTTCCTTGGGGATTTCGACTGAAAGGCCAGTTAGAATGAGCCTTCTCTCATATACTGGAATAGTGACTTGTTGTACTGCTTGAAGGTCTAAACCAATGGCTCCTTCTGACTGTGCTTGAGGGATCTGGGCCTTGGGGTTGACTTGCATGAAATTGAGTACAACTTCTTGTTCAACTAATTGACCTTGAGTATCTTTGGACAGGACCAGAATTCTCTTTGGTTTGGCAGTTTTCTTGGGACATTTGGTTGCAATGTGGCCAGGCTGATAGCAAAAGAAGTAGGCTCCAGTCTTCTTGAGGTGCTCCTTTTCCTTGGGTGTAAGCTTACCTTTCTTGTTCTTGTCAATGGTGTCTAGGTCCATGGGGGCAGGTCCAACAGTTCTGACTTTGGGTTCCTCCCTTCTGTGGTTGTTGTTGTTGTTGTTGAAAGGCAGTCTCTTCTGTTCAAAGCAGTGACTGTAGGTGATGACATCAAATCTATCAGCAATTTTCATCACTGTATCTAGGTCCTTGGGTTCTTCTAGTTCGACATAAACTCAGGTTTGACCTTTCAGGCCTCGGATGTACTTGTCAACCTTCTCATCTTCAGTGACATGTGGTAATTCTAGTAGGATTGACAGAAATTATACATTGTATACTTACACAGACTTGAGTTGTTTGATATTTGCCAGACGGTCTCGTGCGGCCTTAGTGCTGTTGACTGGTTTGAATTGGCCTTGAATGGTATCAGAGAATTTGCTCCAGGTCTTGATTTGGCCAGAGAATCTGGTATTCTGGACATAATTTTACCACCAGATTATAGCATTCCCTCAGAGATGTGTGGTGGCAAATTGGACTAGTGTTGCTTCTTCCAAATTGGTCAGCTCTCCATATTGCTCTAATTGGAAAAGCCAGGCGTCAGTTTTTTT
>RBNI01001134.1:0-24185 GCA_003990745.1 Jimgerdemannia flammicorona | reverse complement strand
AAAAAAAAAAAAAAAAGGTGCTTAATCTAGTAATACTATGAAAGCAACAATAAAATGGGAGAAAATTAAATGAATATAAATATGCAATAGATATATAAAATAAAAGGTATAACCTTAGTTTATGCTACATCAATGAGTTTGTTATATAATTTGTATGAACGATTATTGCAGCAGAAGAGATCTTGGTTGAGAGATTTTACCAGGTTGAGAGTTGTGGGCTAAGATTGTGGGGGATGTGTTTTGCCATTTTGTGGGTCACAAAAAAAAAAAAAAAGATTCAACATACTGTCAAATATTGTTGGCTCGTATTCATCCAACTTGCACATATTTCCTTTGACGTAATGTCCAGATCGCCTACCCAGAGCTGGGGAAAATGCAAAGTTATGGTGGTGGAATTATGATGGTGATCTTGATGATAATCTGGTAGTGTGATTATTACAGTGGTGATATATGAAGGAGAGAGAAATGGAAGGAGTGAAAAGAATTGTGATTGGCAGTTGGGTGACCAATAAAGATTTAACCACTACCAAGACCCGGCAACCACACAACTATTGAAACATTATGGAAGAGGTGGATTCTCAGAAGGTCAGCCAAGAGCTTTTGTTGATTGAAATCTCAGTGAAGAGGTCTCGATTAAGAGGTTTCATTGGTGACAACCTTGGAAAAGAGATCTTGTCGATAGGAGGAAAGGCAAAAGGGAAAATGAGAGAGAGAGATGGTCATCACCAAGGGGCTCAACTGGCAATCTCCTCTCATTGGTTGGGCTTCAGAACACTAAACAACTGTGATATAAAGGATTTTGGTGGGGGATAGTAGAGGGGGTGCACCACATTGGAATTCGTTGGCAGGGGAATGAAGAAGAGGAGGATTGGGACCCAGCAATGTGGAGATGAGATCGCATACTGCTGGGTGGTACTCCTTTAATTGAGTTCGACATTGGTGATAGAATGGAATGCCAAAGGGGACCAGGCCAGGATCTGTGGCCTAGCAGTTGGTAAGAAGTTGGAATTGGCGAAAAGTGGGACTGGTATGGGGTCTGGACCTGGAGTGCCACAGTGAGAAAGTGGATGCCGCCAAAGTACTGGGTGGTCTGGTGGTGCATACTGCGGAGGAATGTTATGCTCAACTTTTGCTCAGGGCACCTTATTGTAGGGGGTTGCTTCGACTGTGAGGAGTGCCATAATGTAGAGCAGGAGGGGGGCTGTATACAGATACCTAAACATTGGCTTAGAGAGTGCAAGGTGTTGGGGGACTTTTGGCAGGCAATTGGGGAACACTTGGAGGTATGACGTAGGAGAGATGAAGTATGGGGGAGGTGGGAGGACTTGAGAGATAGATTGGTAGGAGGAATAGAGAAGGAGTGAATTACTTTGAGCTGGGCATTAGCTATTTGGGTAGGGCTGGCCAGTTACTGGCTATTTGTTTTTGAGGATGGGAGTAGACAGGGCTTGGGGGACTGGTTGTTGTGATGGCATGGACTTATGGAAGATACCTTAACAGGCTGGTGGCTTGGTTGGGGGCTGCAGGGTAGTTGGAGACGCTGCTTAGTAGAGAAAATTTGTGGACAGAGTGGGGGGAGAGTGGGCATAGTTGGTGAAAGGGTGATCTTTATCTATAAGGAGATGGAGAGGAGCCCCCCTATGGGGATTGGATAGTGAGTGGTGATGATGTATACTTATTCATAGACTGGTAATAAAGGCAGAGTCCAAGTGACTATAAAAAAAAAAAAAAGGAAAAATGAGAGTGATACGTAATACAATGTAAAATGGCTCAATGATACATGATCATAAGGAACTTAGGCTCACACATGTACAACAAATTGCATGTACATATATGTGTCAGTCAATTTGGATCAATTTAGATCCATTCAAATTACATACCTAATATTTAGGTATCAAGACCTTTACTTTGGGATTTGTCATATGTGGAGAGTATGTAAATCTATCATATCTGCTACACATACCAAGATCCGTCCTCCTGAGAACTTGAGAGGAGACCAGCAGCTATATCAAAAGGAAATACAAAGGGAGTCGAGCAAAAGTCATAAAGCACCGGCATTGGAAAATGCAACCCTAACTTCCATGGAGAGCCTACTATGAGTGGGTAGCAGTCTACAACTGGAAGGGAATTGAAAAATAAATTGGCCTGCCCATCTTATTCACTATCACAAACATTGGATAGTCTCACCTATTGGCATGGTTTGATGTCATGGAGAGGCACTATGCAGAGTTGGGGTACCCCATCGCTGTGTGGTCGATTTTTCCTTTTTTTTTTTATGAGATTTTTCGGTAATACGTTACGTCCGCGCAGTTTTGGGAGGAGTATGTTTGGTGAGCCGTCGACGTTTCACAAATTTCTGCCGTCCACTGACTATATTACGTCATCTTTTTTCTCCGCTTGCTAGCCGATGAGCCCTATCAAATCTCTGTGCACCGCCGATTACATGTTTGACGAGTGGTTTATTGAGGTGCATCGCAGCAATTCGAAATATTGACAACGCATCCCAAGCCCATTTATAAGCTTAAAGAGCCCTAACTATCTAGCTTAATACCTGGGGCGAGCTGTGAGCTTGCCTCTCGGTAATATGTATTAAGCATCAAGGCGGTCGGATATTAAACTCGAGTTTGGCCCATAGTATGTACATATTAGGGATCTTTGCCAACCGCCATTACCGTGTAACCTGATCACTGCGCTCAATTTGGGACTGCGCTGGTGATGTTGCGGGAGTACGGTTTTACATTTTAACCCTGAAAATTTAGTGTAAGGTTTTCAAATTGCAAAAACCGGTTTCCGGGAGAGATTTATATAGAAAGCAGAACCTAAAGCCCCCTATTTATTTCGTCTTAACTTGGCAAGTCCTCGGCACAACTTTTCTGCCATACATTTTAGTTTGCTGTCCTACTGGGATGGGTAATTATGACGATACCAGTATGACAGCCACAAGACTAGCCTCGACTTTATCGTGGACACCCTGAGAACGTTCCGAAATCCCAGTTAGTAATTATCTAACGTGATGGTTATGGTCCCCACGCCGATGTATCCTATCTTGGCAATTCCAATGCCAACGGAATGAACCATTCGTCGCGGCAAATCACTTGGTGGTATATGCACATTTCCGTCGGACTTCACGGTCAGTTGCTGAGTCTTGCCCGTTCTCAATAAGAAACCCCATAGTTCCAAACGGATCGATTCAATTTGATTCGATTCGATTACGGGTTATATCCGAATCTAAATGGTCTGTATTCGATCCGAATATTTCGTTGTAGCCTCTCAATAGATCGCAGTTAAATCATATCTGATATCCGTGGATCGATTCGATTATATCCACATTCGTTTGGAGCCTTAACTACTTATAGGCTGCCCTGGCGCGTTGCAATAACCCATGGTGGTGCGCTTCATATGCTTGCATAGTTCAGGTGGCCCGTGGGCGTTTGCTTTAGACTGCGTCGAAATGTCGAAATGGGTGCACTAACACACAAGGGTAAATATAGGAGGTGTACTTCTCACTTGTTGCAGAGGTTACCCCTGGGGGGGGGGGTTACAACTGCCTGCACGAGGCTTCTTCTCCACAATGGTTTACGAGCGCAGCAAAGACTTCTAATTCCCTTACGGCGACGTCGTCACCGTTAGCCAGCCTAACATATTCAGGGTTCAGGCTTCTCCTTCGCCTAGCCTCCCAGGCCTTCGACGAAGCTCTCCGGGCCCTGGCTCCTTATCGCCTTAACGCCCGTCCTCGACATCAATGACGTACCGCGATACATGTCATCATCCCGACCATACGGCCAACATCTTGAATTGAGACCTCTCGTCCTGAATTGAGACCTGTGCTGGAGATACATATCCCTAGGATGATAACGGTAGTACGTTGTCCACGACAGAGCGCGCTATGGACGCCCTCATATAATCCACCAACTCTGGAGTTCAAGTTTAGGACGTATTGAAAAGCTTTAATGCTCCAATGATGAATTGGCACACGTCCATTCACACAAATTCTGGTCAATTGTCTTTCCTGGCTTTTTTTTTTTTTTTTTTTTTTTTTTTTTTTTTTTTTTTTTTTTTTTTTTGTGCCTTCTCCTAATATTCCGTGCCGGGTTATTTGGACTTGTGTATTTGTGACGGAGAGGGTATACTGTTGGGCGAAAAGCACGAAAAGAACGGTCAGGGCCGGGGGAGGGGGATGTCGCCATCACCTGCCAGTCCCAGTGCCCATGGCCTTCGACGTCAAATTCTCCGTGCCCTGGCTCTTTGTCGTCTCGACCCCCGTCCCCAAAATCAACGATCAAGAATCCCATGCCATCGCAGCCGACATTCGCGACTTCAACTACGATGTTGAATTTGACAATGAGTCCCCACAGGACGTCCACACACTCCTTTCAACCATCTATCCAACCGGAACCCAAACCTTTGTCGTCGCGTGCGAGAACATCGCCGCTGTACTAACAGTATTTGCTCGAGGATGCCAGACCAACATGCGACGCATTCCTCCAGGTCGCGTTCCACCGTGACCCCCTGCGTACTCTCCGCCTGGCAGACAGGTACCATTTTTTCTGGGGAATATAAGACCGACTCGGCGACCGTCATCGACAAAATTCTCACTCCGCAGACTCGCCTCAAGCTGAGAGCGAGCGGCACACCGACGTCGCGATTCGCCTGCGCTCGAAATCAGGACGGACACAACGCCCGTCGGTTGGGATTCGGAGTTTGGGACGTACACTTGCACGCATGAGTGTCTCGAGCGCGCGGCTGGGGTCTCGTTGTTGAGTAGGGGTCATTGGTGGATACATATAATGGCGTGGTGAGGATACGCGAGATGTTTAAGGAGCCATTGTCGGGATCGGAGAAGTTCATGGAGGAGTTGTGCGGCGGGAAAATGACAGTTCAGCATTTAATGGAGAGGTACGATTGCTATATTACACCGGAGTAGGATTGCGGACGTTGCACGAATTTATGGTGCACAATTGTATGTTGTCTAGCTATAAGCGTAGTTTCAGTTATTCCAAAATACCATTTTTTATACTGTCCCATATATAGTTTGCACTGCTGGGGGCTGGTGGCTGGAATTATGTATAGTCCCTTGTTGCAACCGCTTTTGCTCATGTGTTTATTTTGATGTATTTTGTAGCATGGACGATTTCCATTATTCGTAGGTTTCAGAAGATGATATCTCGCATTGCATGAATAAACTATGTTCCTTGTGCAGTTGGGTGTGTTTCGTCCCTATTTTTTTTTTTTTTTTTTTAAAAAAAAAAAGTATGGTCCATCGACACATGCCATTATCGCGACCTCGTCCTGATTTGAGACGTGTGCTGAAAATGTGTCCATGACCGAGCGCGCAGTAGTCGAGCTTAAGAATCCTCACGCAATTCACCAACCACGTCCAAAGGCGTGGTCGCGGGCACAAGTTCCGGTTAATTGTCCTCCCTGACCGTTCATTCTGTGCCTTCTAATAAATCGTGCCGGGTTATTACTGAAAACACAATTCACTCAGGCGGAGTTGGGAAGTTTTGGTAAGCTGCGATGTATATTGTCACGTAGTGGTCACTGAGTCCTTCAAATACATCAGATTCTCTTCAAGGTATATCTCTTAGACTAACTCAAGTTTGTTATAAGCAAGTTCTTATTGGAGTGCCTTCCCAAGGTCTTATAGTCCTCAAACTTCTTATCTTTAAACTGTCTTGTTATCTCTTTAGATTGCTTGCAAGTAATTGTATGTAAGTGAACTAAGAGGAACTGACTTTATTTCAGAGGAAATAAGAGGGGTATTTATATAAAATATAATTCAATGGTTGCTAAGATATAAAGCTAAATATAAATTTCAATAACTAAAATAAAGTGCCAAGACATAGAAAACTGCTAAGTTCCAGTGTTGGCACTGATGGTTGCACAGGTTCAGGATGCTGGTATAATTTCAGTGATACAAGAAAATGGTGCTGGAATAATTCAGTATCACATCAGAATGCCAGTAGAGGAATAGCTATTATACAGAAAAAGAGTGCTGGCATAATTCAGTATAACCAAGGGACTTTAGAGCAGAATGTTCAGGACCATAGGGGCTTCATCCTTATCCAAGGTCAGGATGTCTTCAAAGGAGATAAGGTCCATGAATGTTTCGTCTATCTCATCATCATTGTATAGGTCATGTATTTCATGTATATCACATGGGATGACATCATTACTGATAATGTCATCATGTTTGGCAGTGGGGAAATTGGGGGCTCTCCAATCTATGAGGTTCTCTTCTACAAAATAGGGAACAAATGTGAAATCTTGGGGAAGTCTAACCTGGATGCTTGGGCCTTGGAATACTGAGATCAATTCTTGTAAGAATTGGTCTGGGTTGTCCTGGAGGATGGGATGCCAGAAGTCTTCTACTTCATCACTATTGAGGATAATAGTGGACTGGGCTTCTGTAGCCACTCTGGCTTTTAGTACATTGATATGGCAGGCTGACAGGTCTCTGAAGTCTGAGACTCTAACATACTCTAAGTTAGAGATCAACCATGGTATATGCCTGAAGATCTGATGAATCTTCTTAGCTATTCTTGTTTTACATATATCTATGGGAGTGGCATCTTGTAACTCTTGAGGGCTGGTCTGTCAGAACTCCCAGCATAAGAGGTTTCCTATTTCATACTCCTGCTATATTTGGAGGCATTTAGTAGTAATGGTGATCCTTTTTTCCATTTTATAGCAGTAGAGAACAAAGTAATAAGGATCTGCAATACCTAGGTTGACACTAGGAGTCCTTCTTGTATGGGTCCTTATGGCTCTTCTGATGTCTTAGAATATTCTTTTTTTGACTGAGGTGTCTTGATAGTTCCTGGATCTTGAGATTTGGTAAGCAGCAGGCATTTCATTTATGGTAAGTCTTTGAGCTATTTTGGGATTAGTAGGTCTTGTTGAGTTGCTGCTACTGTGGTTCCTTGATCCTTCTTTTATATTTTTCAAGATATCTGTACTGTGGTCACAATGACTCATAGTTGGTCATAATTACTCATCTTATATACTATATGATCTTCTTGTGCTCCAATCTGATAGCTTGTAAGAAAAGGCTGTCTCCTGTGCTAATGTCATCATTTTGGGATCACCATTACATCTTCTTCCTGAATAAGAATCTTCTTGAGCATTCTTATTTATTAGTCCAGTTCTGAAAAATTTGTTAATCTCATAACCTCTGGCAAGAGATTAAAAAGTGGTATTTATGGGCTAGTGTCTTCCTTATATATTTTGGTATAATGGTGAAGGGTCACTCTCTTCATATAGAGCAAGGGCCTGATTCTGATCTTGACTAATCAGTTGATAGTTTGAACTCCTCTGGCTTTGAAAGTCTCATGGATAAGTAGTTGCTAGTGCTGTATCCCTTAGAGAATGGTCCAGACAGATAGCCTGCTGGTCACAGGATATACTGTTACAATTTGTAGACTAGAACCTTATGGGCAGTCATCATATTTTGCTTCTCTTATATAGATTCATGGTACTTCTTGAGTCTGTTCCTATATACCATAGTAGGCAGTATGGTCTCTGAGATTTTTCTAAGCCAGAAGGTAGTTCTCTTGATATATATCTTGCACATAAAAGAGTCCTTCCCATTTGGGCTTCAGTTTTTGTGACTATGAGGCTTCTATCATATTTTGATACAGTAGGACCTTTTCTCCAATTTGGATGGGTTCTAGGGTCTTGTGATTCTTTTCTGCATTCTTCTTTATCAGTGCTTGTGACTTGATGATATAATCTTCAGCCTTCTTCCTGATTTGGTATAGCCTCCAGATTTCTGAGTCAACCTATCTCCAAGTTAGGTCTAGATTTGTAGCTGAGATTCCATCAGAATCTTCTTCTCCAAAGAGTAGTTCTCTTGGAGTAAAGTGTGTACTCTGTGACCATATGTCTCATAGAACAGAGAGGACAGTTGGGAGGTAGTTATCCCAATTCTTATATGTCTCTGAGATTTTTACCAGGATGTTCTTGAGGGTCTTGTTGATTCTTTCTGTCTGTCCATTTCCTTGAGGATGGTACACAGTAGTCTTGATGTACTGAATCTTGTATTTTTGATACATTATCTCATGGAATTTATTGGCAAATTCTGTACTGCAGTCTGTGGTAATTTGCCTTGGTGTCTTGTAATGGCAGATGATTTCTTGATACAGGAAGTCAGCTATAGAGAGGACATTGGCTTCTTGTAATATTCCTGCTTCTATCCATTTGGTAAAGAGGTCTACAATAACTATAATATAGCTGTTTCCTGATATTTTTACTGGTAGTGGCCTAATGATATCCATTATAATGTGGTGGAAAGAGATAGGCTCAATTCTTGATGACCTAGATACCTGGTCTTGCTGATCTTATTTCTGTTTTTGGTACTTATCACACCCTTTGACAAATTGGTGCAGGTATTCTTCTATCTTGGGCCACTACATGGTTCTTCTTGCCTTGTCATATACATATGTTGATTCCTCCTAGGTATCCTTGCTCATATACTTTCTTCATTACTTGATACTTCTTATATTCAGGTATTACTAGCTTTTCTCCATTTCTGAGTATAGTGTTGTCTAGTTCAAACTGTTTCCAAGTTCAGTTGATGATGGTGATTATCCAGGGTTTGAGGTGGTTGGGCATCTTCTACTATCCAAGATAGCTGATTAATCTATAGTATAATTCCTTATTTATATTGAATAGTCTTGATGGGGGTGTTTTGGGATATCCTTGAGAGTGCATCAGCATTGGTATTGGTTCTTCTTGAGCAGTGCTTGACAGTACAGTCATACTCTTGCAGCCTGTAGATCTATCTGATATATATTTCTTTGGGGTTCAGAGTATGGAATAGCCAGGCAAGAGTGGAATGATCTGTTTAAATAGTGAAGTATTTCCTGGCTAGGTAGTAGTGGAACTTGTCTACTGCTCAAACTACTGCTAAGCATTTAAGCTTGCATGACTCATAGTTCTATTCTACTCTACAGATACCTCAGCTTGCATAGGAGATGACATATTTATGTCCATCTTTCTTCTGAGCTAGGACTGCTCCAAGTCCTATAGCACTTGCATCTGTCTGCAGAATAAACTCTAGGTTCTAATCTGGTCTTCTGAGGATAGGTGCTTGGGTCAACCTGGTCTTGAGTTCATTGAAGATTTCTTAACATTCCTTGGTCCATTCGAATTTGGTCTCCTTCTTCAGTAGCTCATAGATAGGTGCTGCAATGTTGGAGTATCCTTTGATGAATCTTCTGTAGTAGCTGGCCAGTCCAAGAAAGGCATGGACTTCTGTGGTTATTCTGGGTCTCGGGTAGGCTACAACAGCCTCAATCTTCATAGGGTCTGTATGGATTCTGGTCTGGTTGATGAGGTGTCCTAGATAGGAAATTTCCTGAGCTACAAACTTGTATTTCTTGGGCTTGATGTAGAGGCCATGCACCTTGAGCTTTTTGAGGGCTAGCTATATGTGGTTGATATGTTCCTGTACAGTATTGCTGAAGATGATCACATCATCAATATAGACAAAGAACTATTTTCCAATCTCATTGCTGAAGACTCTATTCATCATTTGCTGAAAACTTGCTGGGGCATTGCACATTCCAAATAGCATTTGTAGGTAGATATAGGTAGCATTAGGTATGATGAAGGCTGATTTCTCACTGGTATCTTGAGTGAGATCAATCTGATAGAAGTCTGAGAACAGATCCAAGGTGGTGTAGTATTTGGCTTCACTTCCAAGGATAGTAAGGATTTCTTGAATATTTGGCAAGAGCTGCCTATCCTTCTTAGTGATTACATTGAGCTTCCTGTAGTCAATACAGAGTCTTGATACAAACTCTCCAGGCTTACTTCCTTTCTTTGGGGTGAGAACAATGAGTAAAGCCCAGGGACTGATAGCTTGCTTGATGATTCTGACTTCTTCCATTTTCTTGAGTTCTGCTTGCAGTCATTCTCTGTAGACAGGTGGTATAGATCTGGCTTTCTGGTAGATGGGCTTGATATTGCCAGTGTCAACTTCATGATAGTACTTGGGTTCTTGATTGTGGATATCCCTGAAGTCTGTAGCAAGTACTTCTTCATTCTGGTGTAGGATCTTGAGAAGTTGTTCTTCTAGGGGAAAGTTTTCTTCAATGGTATATGTGTGCTTATTCTGATTCTTGTCTTTTTTGTGCTCAAGTTTGGTAATCTTAGTAGCAGCATAGGCTCCTCTTCCAGTAGATCCAAAGCCTTGTTCTCCTCTCTTAGTCTTGATAAGTTCAATGGCTTCAGTGATCTTAGGCTTCTTGATTTCATAGATCAGCATCTGGCCAATCCTGTCATGCTTCTTGACTTCAAATGGGGTGGTGGGGTTGTAATTCCTGACTATGAGGAAGATCTTGCCAGTGTAATCAGAATTAATTACTCCTCCTTCAACTGAGATTTTGTTTTTGGCCAGACTGCTCCTGGTCTTGATAATTCTAGCATAGTTCTCTGGCAGCTTAACTTCAATTCCAGTGTCAAGTAGAGTGGTGGTCTGTAGTTTGAGGGTAGCATCTTGAATACTGGCAAGATCCATTCCAATGGCTCCTTCAGTCTTGTATTCTGGGATCTTGGCTTTAGGGTGAAACTTCTTGACCTTGAGGGTGATGTCTGGTTCTTATTCCTCCTTATCATCACTGTCAGCTTGAAGCTCTGGAGGCTGGTCATCTTCTTTGGCTTTCCTTTTTACTTCAGCAGCTTGCTTATGTTTCTGTTAGTGGATTTTCCTGACTTCACTGATACAGGACCAGCCGTCATTCAGATGTTCAGAGCAGTATATCCTAGTACCATGGGGGCATCTTCCTTGAGGGGCATAGCTATTGATGATCTTGTTATACCACTGCTCATCTGTAAGCTTGAGTGTCTTATTCTTATTCTTGTTCACTGAGTGCATGAAGACTTCTGTATCCTCCTCATCTCCTTCCTCTATGTCTGATAGAACTCTTTTGTGGACATTGGAGACTCATACCTTTCTTTTTCTATAGTTGATCTGTATCTTCTGAGCATTGAGGTCAATGATGGCCTTGGCCTTATGAAGCTATTAGTTGCCAATAAGGATATCATAGTTGGTGGTACTTATAACAATCACATCTACTGAGATGGTAGCTCCTCTTATCTTGATAGAGACTTCTTGAATTTTGCAAAGGGGGGTAGCTCATGTATCATCTGCTGTGACATAGATCATCTTGGTGGACTCTTCAATGTCCCAGCCTAGGCAGTCAATTGTCTTCTTACTCATGAGGCATCCTCCAGCACCAGTATTAATGATGGTATCAAAGATACAATCTTTGATCTGATATGAGGTATAGGCTGATGTTTTGTACTGGTCTTTGGATTCTTCACCTGAGTCTTCTTGATCATCTTCTTATACATTGTGAGCTTCTACAATCTTGTACTCTTGATTCTTGGTAGTAGTTGCAAGTCCTACTCTCAACTGCTGTCTGAAGGCAGGAACTTCAGCTAGCTGTCCAAAAGTAGCATTGACCTTCTGTTCCTTGAGATCCTTGTAGATATCATACTAATGGATCTTAGTCTTGTGCAGCTTCTATTCCTTCTTACTTTTGCTTTTTCCTAAGACTGAAGTAGTGTCTTCAATGATTTGGCAGGCAGCTTTATCTGACTCTATGTCTTGATCAATCTCCTCAGGTTGGGTCTTGTTTTGAATAGTGACAGCTGGGGTCTTCTTTGGTCTTCCAACTGGTTTGCTGTTGCTCTTCTTGTCATAGGGCTTGGACTAGGTTCTGATACCTTCAGTAGCAGGGTAGAATTCAAGCTTCTTATAGTATTCTTCATCATCAGTATCACCAATCTCCTTGATAACTACTATATTAGTTTGTTCTCTAGTTCTACTAGCATTGCTTGATTGGGTTTTGTATCTTATTTCAGTCATGTAGCTCTTTACATAGTGGCCTTCTTCTCCACATCTGAAGTATGTGATATTGTATTCTTCTATAGCAGCTGCAAATATCTGTACTGGTCTCCTATTGGTGCTTCAGACTTCTCTAACAACATCACCAAGATGTACAGTCATCTTGGCAAACTGCTTGACAAGTTCCTCTACTGGGTCAGCTTTGGCTACCTTGGGAGTAGATGGGGATAGTTGTCTGTTTACAACTGTGGTAGATATAATACTAGTTGGCTTTGATAGTTCTATCTTGATACCAGTTATTTTCTCTATTGAGTGTTCAGCAGGGTGTCTGGCAGTCTAATATCTCTGTGCAAAGACCACTTTCTGATCAAGAGTCAGTACAGCTGGGGTAGACTAGATTGCTAGGGCAATTTCAGAGTGAACTCCTTTAAGGAAGGTTGAATCTGCTATTTGTTTCTTGAAGACATCATCATAGCCAGCCAAGATAATCTGGTAGTAGATTTGGGTATAGAATGAGTTGGAATCTTTACTGAGTCCCTGGCAGATAGTATTGAGTTGATCCTTGAGAGCTTGCTTGATCTCTTCAGTATAGTATATTGTTCTGAGGAAGGCCTTCATGTTGGCAAGTTTGGCTGTACCATTATTAGCAATGGTGGCTGCATTGAACTTATCTCTGGCAGGTTCTCTGAGGCTGACTGGTAGAAGAGCCAATTGTACATCTACACCAAGAGCTCATATGGCAGCAAATTATTCAAAGTCTTCAATGAAGGTTAGGATTGACTCTTCTATAGTATATCAATAGAATGTGGGGGGATACATTTCCATCTTGTCTTGAATTCTTACAGAGATAACTCTTGTAGTCAGAGTAGTTGTTGTGATAGTTGTTTGTTTTTCAGCTTAAAAGTGAGGGATTCATCTTGAATCACCAGCCAATGGGCACCAAGTTGTCATGTAGTAGTCACTGAGTCCTTCAAATATATCAGATTCTCTTCAAGGTATATCTCTTAGACTAACTCAAGTTTGTTATAAACAAGTTCTTATTAGAGTGCCTTCCCAAGGTCTTATAGTCCTCAAACTTCTTATCTTTAAACTGTCTTGTTATCTCTTTAGATTGCTTGCAAGGAATTGTATATAAGTGAACTAAGAGGAATTGACTTTATTTTAGAGAAAATAAGAGGGGTATTTATACAAAATATAATTTAATGATTGCTAAGATATAAAGCTAAATATAAATTCCAATAACTAAAATAAAATGCCAGGACATGGAAAACTGCTAAGTTTCAGTATTGGCACTGATGGTTACACAGGTTCAAGATACTGGTATAATTTTAGTGATATAGAAAAAAATGGTACTAGAATAATTCAGTGTCACATCAGAATGCCAGTAGAGGAATAGCTGTTACACAGGAAAAGAGTGCTGGCATAATTTGGTGTAACCAAGAGACTTTAGAGCAGAATGTTCAAGACTATAGAGGCTTCATCCTCATCTGAGGTCAGGATGTCTTCAAAGGAGATGAGGTTCACAAATGTTTCATCCATCTCATCATCATTGTATAGATCATATGTTTCACATATGTCACACATGATGATGTCATCACTGATGATGTCATCATGTTTGGCAGTGGGGAAATTGGAGGCTCTCTAATCTATAAGATTCTCTTCTACAAAATAGGGAACAAATGTAGGGTCTTGGGGAGGTCTAACTTAGATGCTTAGGCCTTAGAATACTGAGATCAATCTTTATAGGAATTGGTCTGGGTTGTCCTGGAGGATGAGATGCCAGAAGTCTTCTACTTCATCACTATTGAGAGTAATAGTGAACTAGGCTTCTATAGCCACCCTGGCTTCTAGTGCATTGATATGGTAGGTTGATAGGTCTCTGAAGTCTGAGACTCTAATATATTCTAAGTTGGGGATTGATCATGATATATGCCTGAAGATCTGATGGATCTTCTTAGCTGTCCTTATTTTGTATATATCCATAGGAGTGGTATTTTGTAACTCTTAAGGGCTGGCCTGTGGGAACTCCTGACAGAGGAGATTTCCTATTTTGTACTTCTGCCACATTTGGAGGCATTTGGTAGCAATAGTGATCCTTGTTTCCATTTTACAGTAGTAGAGAACAAAGTGATAAGGATCTGCAGTACCCAGGTTGACACTAGAAGTCCTTCTTGTGTGGGTCCTCATGGCTCTTCTGATGTCTTGAAATATCCTTTCTTCAACTGAGATACCTTAGTGGTTCCTTGACCTTGAGGTTTGGCAAGCAGCAGGCATTTCATTTGTAGTAAGTCTTGAGCTATTTTGGGATTGGTGGGTCTTGTTGAGTTGCTGCTACTGTGGTTCCTTGATTCTTCTTTTATATTTCTCAAGATGCCTGTACTGTGGTCACAATGACTCACAGTTGGTCATAATTGCTCATCTTATATACCATATGATCTTCTTGTGCTCTGATCTGGTGGCTTACAAGAAAAGACTGTCTCCTGTGCTGATGTCATCATTCTGGGGTCACTATTACAATATATAGTATGATGAGCAAATACTATATAGTATAGCCAGATGATGTATAAAGAACAATTAGCATAGTTATTACACATAGTTATCCACATACACTACCAATTTGTATAAATAACCAAATGTACCAAATCAGGACACACTGTTCTCTGATGAATACCCATCTCTTGAGGAAACACCTGTTCTCTAAAGAAACACTCATTTCCAAGAGAACAAGTAAGTGAGAGACAAAAATGGACCAATGTTATATAATTTTCACTTTATAAATTTATTATAATTTAAATATAAATATTATTAAATTGATATTTTAACCAATAATAAAGTAATCATTTATCTTTTAGAAAATATATAATTTATCTATATTTGGTTAATTAATTATATTGTTATTACTATTTAAAGTTAAATTAATCATTGGCCCATTTTTGTCCCTCACCATTATCTTGACATTCTGTATACCATAATTCATTTAATAATAATGCTAAATAAATAAAACTTTTTCCACATATTTATTTGTATATTCTCTCACTGTTCGCACCATTTTTTTTCAAAAAAATGAAAAAACTCTCTACTGATATCTGCAACCATATTGTCAGGGAATTGAACTCTGGCAAAATCACCCAAACTGTTGCTTGACAAATAAGAGTCAGTCCAAGAACCATAAAACATATATGAAAGGAGTATGTGGACATCAACAATGTTAAGCTTACGAAACAAGGTCACCCACATAAGCTTTCTGCTCAAGATGAGGTATGGATTGTATGTCAAATAATGATAGACAAGGCAGACAATACTATCCAAGTTACAAAAGCACTTTAAGAACATGAAGATGATGAAGATGGCAAAACAGGCTTTGATGTTAGCCCTAAGATGGTATGCTGAATGCTGCAAAAAGCAGGCCTTCATACAATGGTGAAGAAGAAGAAGCCATATTTGCTCCCATGCCATATCAAAACATAGTACGAATTCACCATTTGACATAAGGATTGGATGGTCGATGACTGGAAATGGGTTATCTACTCGGACAAGACAAAGATAAACCATTTGGGATTGGACAGACATTCCTGGACCTGGAAAAAGCCAGGAAAAATGCTTGAGCCACATCATGTGAGTGGCACCATCAAATTCGGAGGTGGTTCGGTGATGGTTTGGGGATGTATGACATACTATGGCATTGGATATGTATGCCAAATCATCGATTGGATGAATGCGGAGCTCTACACCAGTATCCTTGATGATGAATTGCAAGAAACCATTAAGTATTATGGCATGAATCAAAAAAAAATTGATATTTCAGCAAGATGGTGATTCCAAGCATACATCTAAGATGGCAAAGAAATGGTTTTCTGATCACAAAATTCGTTTATTACAGTGACCCGCACAATCACCAGATCTTAACCCCATTGAACATCTTTGGTGGCATCTAAAGAGAAGGCTGAATTCTTATGAGGAAGCACCCAAAGGAATTGAAGAACTTTGGGAGAGAGTTGAAAAAGAATAGAATAATATTCCAGAAGATGTTTGTATTAATTTAATAGATAGTATGCCTAGAAGAGTTGTAGCTATCTATAAGGCAAAAAGTAGTTATGTAAATATTGAATAGTATTAACAAATTGATTTAATAAACAGTGAGGGACAAAAATGGGCCAATGATTAATTTAACTTTAAATAGTAATAACAATATAATTAATTAACCAAATATAGATAAATTATATATTTTCTAAAAGATAAATGATTACTTTATTATTGATTAAAATATCAATTTAATAATATTTATATTTAAATTATAATAAATTTATAAAGTGAAAATTATATAACATTGTCCCATTTTTGTCCCTCACTTAGTCACACTTTCCCCAAATTAGCCTTATTGTAAATTCTATAATTACCCAAATAGCAACCATAGCAACCATACTTATATAAAATATTTTAGAGATTTGTATGAATAAATCTCAATCTGAAATCTAAAAGATAAGTCTGTCTAATATACTTTAAGAGATACATCTGCCAAAAGTCACTTGATCTAAGAAAAGAATTACAATACTTAGGAGAAATACTCACTCTAAAGCTACTGTTAAGAAGATTGTAGGCTACTTTCTAATTTCACTTTAGTTCTCTTGCTAAAAGTAAGTCAAGTTTATTTTGAGTCATTCTACATTTGGTCTACTTATCAGATTAAGCCTGAAGATTATTACTAAGTTTTAAAATAGAACTATACTTATTTGTAATAATTCTAAAATAAACTATTAAATATTTTATTACTTTTTAACAAAGTAACTGAGGGCTTAAGCTAACTTATATAACTGTTCTACTTTGTAATTTATCTTCATTTAGCTGGTATATTATATTTGAGAGCTCAACTGAGAAGATTTTTAAATCTATATAACTTTTCAGCTTATAAAACTCAATAGATAAACTAGATATATTTGATATAGTACTAATTTTTACCACTATAAAAGATTAAATCATAGTAGCATTTAGATATAAAGAGAAATAATTACTTCAAGACTAGCTAACTATCTACTATTAGAAAGATTATATGTAGAAGGAAGTCAGTACTATATAGAACTCTCTACTATTAGTCTAATTATTAAGTCTATAGCTTATCAATATATCAAACAAAGTAGTAGATATATTATTAAGAGATCTGATCCAGTCTGACTAATCAGACAATACTGACTATCTTGCTCAAAACTTTGATAAAATTATATAAGAACTTAAAGATTATATTGTTTAATTTTTCTTAAAATTTCTACTAATTTAACTTTTATTTAAATTAATAATCTTTCAAAGCCCTATACTCTCAAAAATATCAAGAATTATATTAGTATTTCAAAGACTAAGTACCTATCCTTTAACTTCTAGAAGTCTAACCAAAAAAAAACAGTAATGATGAAATAACAGTATTATTATCTATATTTGTAGAATATTTAGAGAAATATCTGAGAGAATTCTTAGATATAATTGAAGAAATTATAACTCTGAAAGATCTCTTACTCTGAAGATAAATTTCTATCTTCAAAGTCCAGCTGAGAGAACTAGTCAAAGAAATCTTCACCAGAATATTAAATGCTTTGAACTCTGATCTAAGATAAACTTTAACTGCTGTAAACTACTATATAGACTAATTAATATAAGACTATTTCTCACTAATTAATAAAGAAGTATATGAATAGAAATCTGTCACAAGGTCTAGGTATGAAAATAAATATTAGAGAATCCTTATAAGTATTCTTTATCTGAATATAAAAGAGAATGTATGCTACTAGATTCAGTATTATAAACTAAGATATTATCAGCCTAATAACTTTTATGAATAGGATCTTTCTCAATATTGCTCAGTATATCTACATACTTAATATCAAGAGGTCTGATAAATAAGTAGACACTATCTAAGACTACTTTGATATCAAATAAGAAACTACTTGAAATGATAATAATGTAAAAAAGACAAAGAAGATCTCTTAGTTAAGACTCTCTAAGAAATTCTCTAAAAAAAACTCCAGAGAAAGAGAACTTATAAATAAACAGAAAAAAAATTGAAATGAAATTTAAGACCTCAGCTCAAAGCTAGACCAATTGGTTGGATAAATTGAAAATCTTGCCACATATAATAATTAGAGCTATTCTTAAGAAAACAGGAGTTATTTATTATAAAGAAATCAGAACTATGTATCTATCTTACAAAAATAGGAGTTATCTACTATAAAGAAACTAGGATTACCTATCTTGTAAAAATAGAAGTTATATATCTATTCTGAAATAAGATATAAGTTCAATATTATAACTATAGTCAACTATGATATTATACTATAGAATGTAATAATAGAAAAAGTAACTAAAGAGTATTTGAACTACTAAATTAATAGAATACAATCTAATATAGAAAACTAAAACTTATCCTATTGAAGATTATGAGAAGAGTGACAGTGAAAACTATAGTACATAATCTAGATCTATATCTAGGTTATTTCTAGAAAACAGTCTACTCTACTGAGAAAAGAAAGACAAATAAAGATAGATTGGTTAGAAGGTCAAAAAGAAGAGTTATTCAAAAAGAAGAAACTGAAGATCAGATTAATAAATCTTCTTATTCTCTTTTACCCTTTACTTCAGGAGCTGATGAGTCACTATTTAGATCTGAAAATAAGAAAATAAAACAAGAATAACAAAAGCCAGTAACTCTAAAACCTAAGAAAAAGTATATTCCAAAGACCATATACTGAGATATTTATAATAAAATATAAAAAAAGATTTAGAAAGTCAAGATAAAGTCTCTCTTCTTCAGTTTCTATAGTTGATATCTACTGGAGTTAGAAATAAATTATTAAGAACTATCAGATCTAGTATAAGATGAGTTCTCATCTTATAGCTATAACTAGTACTAACTACTGTTTAGACTATAGAAAGACATTTCAGAATCTATTTATATAGAGTGTGATGGCTGATCCAAATTAGTAACATGAAATAGAGGAATTAGACATTTGATCATAGTACCTGAATCTAATTTCCAATATAGTTTAGCCTTATAAATAGCAGTCATATTCTGTGAAGTACAGAAACTTTAACATTTGCAAAGATTTAGGAGATGTTAGAATATTTGCAATCAGTGAAATTCTAGCAGATGTTAAAAGATTTGATACATGTAGAAAATAACTCACTACTTAGCCACCTTATAGCTAGCAAACTTGTATAAATAACCCAGTATCTTCAAGTAAATAAACCTCAGATTGAAATAGTTTAAGTAAAGAGAAAGCAAAGAAACTAGTAAGTCTGCAGGCAGATACACTTTGAACTCACCCATCCCTGCATCCCAAGGACTCTGCAGAGTTGAAGAAGAGCAAGTTTTCAAGATACAGAAATCTGATGTACTTCAAAGGTTAAGCATCTGCTACATTACAACTTGGTGCCCATTGGCTGGTGATTCAAGACGAATCCCTCACTTTCAAGCTGAACAATGAACAACTGCCACCACCTGAACAACCATACAAACCGAGACAAGATATCAAGACAAGATGGATATGAGACCACCAGTATTCTACAGATATACCTCAGATGAATCAATCATTACCTTCATTGATGATTTCGAGCAGTATGCTGCTGTAAGAACCCTGACAGCAGCACAGCAAGTAGCCCTCATGCCCTTTAGCCTATGAGGTCCTGCCAGAGCAGTATTTACAGCTACAACCCATGCAGGAAATGATGCTGATGTCATACTGACAGTACAGAAGACCTGGCTCCGAAACACCTATTACACAGATGAGATTAAGCAAGCTCTGAAGGATCAGCTCAATATAATATACCAAGGAATGAGCAAGGATCCAAACATATTCTACACCTGAATCTGATATCAGATAATTCTCACAGATTATGCTGATGCTATCTGAGATCAAGTAGCTGAAGCAAGCTTCATGAAAGGAGTCTACCCAGAGATAGCTATGGCCATTTGCTCATTACCAGTAGTTCTGGATCTGCCACAAAAGGTCACCTATACTCAGTGGTATTGGATAGCCAGACATCCACAAGACCACACAATGGAAAGAGTTACTGGAGTTAGAATCAAAGCACCCAAGGCAACCAGTGTGATCCCCACCACAATAATCAATCGAATCACACCTCAAACGAGAGCTACAGAGCAGCAGAGAAACAGTGACCCCATGGAGGAGCTTGCCAAGCAGTTCACTGAAATGACTGCTCACTTAGGAGATATAGTAAAAGAATTAGAGGAAGAGATCACCACCCGATTCAGAAGTTTACCACCACCTCAGATAAGAAGAAAGGTACCTGCTATAGCTGTGGAGAAGAAGGCCACTACTCATATGAATGTATAAGTGAAACTAAGTGCAAGGCCCAGCTAAGCAATGCTACTAAAAACAAGGAACAGACCAACATCATTACCTTCAAGGAAATCAGAGAGTCAGACAAAGAATGGGAGACCTATCCTGCACAGACTACCAAGAAGGATGTTTGCAAGGAACCCTATAAGAGATCACCAGGAAGACCCAAGAAGAACCCGGTGAAAAAACAGATGGAAATGGCCATGGAAAGCCAAGCCAAAGAAATGGATTAAGATATAGAGCTTGAACAGGCAGTCCAAGATATCATCTGAGGAACCACTCCAGCTAGTGAAGGAGAAAAGGAGAAGAAGCTTTGCAAAACCAAGACCTTCAAGTATGATATCTTCAAGGATCTCAGCCAACAAAAAGTCAATATACCTTTGGCCAGCTTGCAGAAATTCCTATGTTTAGACAGATTTGGACTTGCCGAAACAACCAAGAAGTAGGGTTAGAAGATAACTAAAGCCAACAATGTCCAAGAAGATTCTGGAGAAGAAAGTGAAGACAACTGCAAGACTTCTACCTATACAATCTGCCAAATCGAAGACAAAATCTTTGAAGCCATCATAGATACAGGAGCAGGAGGATGCCTCCTCAGCAAGAAGGCAGTAGACCATCTGGGATGGGAGGTCAAAGAAGCAACCAAGTTGGTGTTTGTTACAGCAGATGATACAAGAGCCACCCCTTTGGAAAAAATCCAAGATGTTCCCATGAAGTTTGGAGGAGCAACTATTCCAGTGGATATAATAGTAACCAATACAATCAACTATGACATTCTTATTGGCAACCAGTGGCTTCACAAAGTCAGAGCAATAATTGACCTAAATGCTCAGAAGATGCAGATTATCTACTGAGATCAGAAGATGTAAATTCTCATCAATTTCAACAAAAGAGTGCTCCCTGAGATGGAGGAAGATGAGCAAGAAGAAGCTTACATGGTGACCACACAGAAAAAGAAGAAGAAAGTCAGATGGATGAGTGAAGAAGAATGGTGCAAGAAGATTGCAGAAGGATATGCACCACAAGGAGTCTGCCCACATGGGATCCAAATGTACTGTATGGAGTATGTCAATGAGTGCTACCAGTGCATCAGCAAAATCAAGGAGATCTACCACCAAAGAAGAGAGAAGACCCTCAAGGAACAAGCCAAAGAGGAAAAGGAGGAGGAGGAAGATGACAAACCACCAGCTCTTCTGGAGGACAGTGATGATGAAGAAGAAATCAAGGTCAAAATCTGGAAGATTCACCCTGATGCAGTCCTGCCAGAATACAAATTGGAAAATGCAGCTGGAATGGATATCACTACAGTGGAGGAAACTATACTTGAACCCCAGACAACTACTCTACTTGCAACTGGCCTGGAGATGACCATCCCAAAGGATCATGTCAGAATCCTCAAGACAAGAAGCAGTTTGGCAAGAAGTGAAATTATGATTGAAGGAGGAGTCATTGATTCAGACTATATCAGAGAAATACTACTCATCACTAGGAATCACAATTCTACTATTCCATTCCCAATCAAGAAAAAGAACTGACTGGCACAGAGTTGATCTTCCCAGTTTGATAACCAAAGATCATAGAAGTCAAGAAGTTGGAGGAAACGAAAAGAGGAAAGAAAGGATTCAGATCCACAAGAAAAAGAGTATTTGCCAATACCAAGATCACTGAACTGGAGCATAAGAAGGAGGAAACCACAAACAAGCACAGCTATACCATTGGAAATAAATTCCTACTCAAGGAGGAACTCAAGAAAATACTCTATGAATTTGAGGATGTCCTTGCCATAGACTTCAAGGATATCAAAGGGAAAATGCTACACTACTATTATGAGATAGATACTGAAGAAACCGAACCAATTTACCAAAAAGCAAGACCTGTCCTGCCAGCCTACTGGGAATGGCTCAGAGAAGAAATCAAGCAGATAGAAGAAGCCAGTATTATCAAAGAAGCCAGTAGCCCCTGGTCTTCACCAGTTGTACTAGCCCTGAAAAAAGGAAGTAAGCCTGGAGAATTCACCCCAAGACTCTGTGTCGACTACAGAAAGCTCAATGTAGTTATCAAGAAGGATCGCCAACCACTGCCCCTCATCAGCAACATCCTTATAATACTGGAAGATGAAGCACAGTACTACAGCACCTTGGACTTATACTCAGAATTCCACCAAATTGGACTCACAGAAATGGTAAGTGAAAAGTCAGTCTTCATAACCCCAGATGGAACCTACATCTACCTGTGAATGCTATTCAGGATGTACAATGTATCAGCAAGCTTCCAGCAAATGATGAACAAAATCTTCTGCTATGATATGGGAAGATGGATGATAGTTTATGTTGACAATATAATTATCTACAGCAAGACACCTGAGGAATATCTGCAGCACATACAGCAGATAATGGAAAGTCTGAGAAAACATGGCCTATACATCAAGCCCAAGAAATACAAGTTTGCAGAAATTGAGATCTCCTACCTTGGCCACATTATCAATCAAGATAGAATATACACAGACTCCCTCAAGATACAAGCAGTAGCAGCATACCCAAGGCCCACCACTGTAATGGAAGCCCAAGTCTTCATGGGACTTGCCTTCTACTATTGTAGATTTATTAGAGGATTTTCCAATATTGCAGGTCCAATCTATGAACTCAACAAGAAGGACATCAAGTTCCAGTGGACTGGCAGACAACAAAAAGCATTTGATGAACTCAAGGTCAGACTGACCCAGGCACCCATCCTCAGATGACCCAATTGGACTCAAGAATTCATTCTGCAGACTGATGCAAGTGCACAGAAACTAGGAGCAGTCCTAGCTCAAAAGGAAGACAAAAAGGAGTATGTCATTGTCATTGCATATCTTAGCCATGGAACCTGAGAAGCTGAAAAAGAATATAAATCCTACAAGTTGGAATGTCTTGCAGTCATCTGGGCTGTAGAGAAGTTCCACTACTACCTGGCTAGAAGACACTTCACCATTCAGACAGACCACTCAGCTCTCACCTAGCTACTGACAACTGGACAATCCAAAGGAATCTATGTCAGATAGATAATAAAGCTACAAGCCTATGATGTAACCATTGTACACCACTCTGGAAGAACAAATTTCAATGCAGATGCTCTCTCATGAACACCCCGAAACACCTTTAACCAACAAATCAATTATGAATAAGGAGCTCTATTATAGAATCATCACATATCTGAGATAGTGAAAGATGCCCCAACATCTGAAAGAATGGACACAAATGATTATCAACAGGACATGGAAACAATTCGAAACCGATGGAGAAATACTGAGGAAAGAAAAACTACTAGTCATAGCAGAACATAAGAAGGAGCAAGCAATGAAATCAGTACATGAACTTGGCCATCTAGGAGGAACCAATACATATGATAAGGCAAGAAGAACAATATAGTGGCCAGGAATGGAGGAAGATATCAGACAATTTGTCAAAATGTGTAACAAATACCAGAAATAAAAACAAGACCAATGAAACCAAGCCCCAGGATCAGCATACATAGAACCAATACCATTTGCCCACATAGTAATGGATGTAATTGGCCCCCTACCCCTGACCTTGACTGGCAACCAATATATCATTATCATTGTAGACCTTTTTACAAAATGGATAGAAGCAGGACCCCTCAAGAAAGCCAATGCACAGTCAATTGCCAATTTCTTCCACAAAGAAATCATCTGCCAGTTCAAGACCCCAATGCAAGTAACTACAGATAGAGGAACAGAATTTGTGAACCAGTTCTTTGAGGTTCTCTACAAGAAGTAGTGCTCCTAACGAGTCAATTTAATCCGGATTGGATTCGGATTGATTCGGATTGAATCCCATCCGGATCAACTCGGATGGGATTCGAATCAACCATTGTTTTGATTTCCAAATTAGACAATTAAATGTTTACATCAATAACTTGATGAATAATCATCCAAATTTGATGATCTTGGTGTCATTTGAAAGCCCTTAATAAGGCCTATCTAATGA
>RBNI01001133.1:0-24186 GCA_003990745.1 Jimgerdemannia flammicorona | reverse complement strand
GGACGATGCGAAACGACGCGGAAAACGATATTTAGCTTATCCCTGATAACCGGCGCCGCAGCAACAGTTGCCACAGCTGCTGATCATTGCCTAGTAATTGAGGTCCTGATCACAAAGATATTCTTTATCCAAAACCACCTGACAAAGGTCGCGATCACAAACCTCATTATAGTTACCAAATTAGTCACTCATACTTAGTCAGAAATCGCGGACCAACTTGTATAAATACCCCCCAGTTTCCATCCGAAATAAAGCAGTTTTAGTTCAGTCCTTGATACAAGAATCAAGTCCCCCCCCACACACACACATTCCCCTGAGTCTTAGTAATGACATCTAAGTGACTCTAGTGTTTCTGACTAAACTCCAGAAGCCTAGCTAACTTCTGCCAGAACTGAGACCGGTATACAAATCACAAAGACTTAAGTAAACCCATTGAACCTGAATTCCAAGGCGAATTCAGTCTGTGCACAGCAAGGAATAAGACCCTCGAATTAGGGCACAAGAGAAAGACCTTTGAAAGATAAGGCACACAAGAAAGACCTTTGAAAGATAAGGCACTGCCGCTACAACTACTTAAAGCGAGCGCTTCCTCAACTGAAGGCTTCTTGGTACACATTGTGTACTAAGTCCCTAAGTAATAGTCCACTTCCCTAAACATCCAAAGGATAAGAGAGGGATAGAAGTGAGAGTTATTACATCGACCATACCAGGCGCAGCAGGGCCTATGTTGGCCCGCACCTCATTCTATGCACCATGCTCTCCCTACCACCAGGGGAACCCAACCATATGCTAACGACCGAAAGTGCACACCCGAGAACCCAATGTATGTACAAGGCCACACCCGAGCCGAATAGAATAGCCCCTGCCACCCCAAAGAGAATGACAGGCAAAGAAAAACCCTCATCAAAGCACAACATGGTGGGTAGGGCCTGGTTCTCCCAGTTGAGGTAAGTAAAGGACTTACACGTGAGGTGGGAGGAGACCCCCAATACCCCACTACTCAAGCCTGCGGGCCTCGATCACGTTGCCATGTCAGCTCCCAGTTCCAGTTGAGTGCAGCCAAGATGCCTGAAATGGGTAGCCTCGGGCCCCCCGACCCCCCCTGACGACTGGGGCCTCACCCCGCTACCCACCAAAAGAAGCCGAGAGTGTCACCTACCACCTAACCGTGCCGCACCAATCAAAAGGCCCCACCGAAGCAGCACCTGCCCCAGCCCCGATGACTGCCCCCAGCCTGGCACCCTACTGGTCCACCATAATCGCCCTTCCTCCTATCTGTGACGGCCATCTCCCCTCCCATCCCGACTCCACCCGAAAAGCAGTCACCTACACCAGCGCCGCGCTCACCGGGAAGCTCGCCAAAGCTCAGAGGGCCCCACCACAGGTACCGAATAACCTGCAGGTAACCTACACTGGCACTTGACGCCCAAGGTCGGCCGACACCCTACGTAGCCCGTGACACACCAGAGACGACACCTTGTTGACAACGGCAAAAGGAAGAAAGTGCCGCACCAAAACGGGTACACTCCAGATGCAGCCAGAGGCACCAGAAACCGCGAAAAAGTGGAGAAGACACCGATCAGACACCGATAAAGGGGCAACACATCACCATTGCCTCCCTCCCACTGCCCTGCAACAGGTACAGCAAACCAACCCGAGGTAGAGGGGGTGTAAGTTGTGGAAAAGGAACTCAGAAGGTTGCCTACCAAACCTTGTGACTGGTAAGGTAGCGGAGAAAGGGGCTCTGTCTGTCTTGTCTATCTTGTTCGGTTCATCTCATTATTATAAAAATTTATATAGTATTATAAAATTTATATAGAGGTTTCCTTTTTAAGAGGTATGTGACTGGCACCAAATTTTAACCCAACATAATAAATTTGTTTTTTTTTAAAATTATATAGAAATATGAAAAAAAAATTAAATAGAAATTCTGGCTCTATTATATTATAGTAAATCAATCAAAGAATCATATAACAGAGTCAGTTTTTTAATTTTGATTTTTTTTAATTTGATCTATATTTTTAAAGTTTACCAAAATTTATTGAGGTTTATTGAGGTTTATAGATTGGTCGGACTGTAGTCTTTGAAGCTGCCAGAGTTATGTAGCTTGTCTGTAATACCAAACTCATTATGAGAATATTGAAGCTATAATGAGAATATTGAAGCCACCTTACAGAGTAAGAGGACCCATGTTTGTAATCCAGATTCTAGACATAGAAGAGTCAATATAAAGTAGATTATAATCACCACTAAGATTATAACTATTAAAGTAAGAATAAATATACTAGATCATTTATATCTCTCTCTTATAATTAATACTAAAGATATTAAATTCAAAAGAATATTTTCTAATACAATATGGTCTGATCCTCAGTAATCTTCTTATATATAACTATATCTCATAGTATAGTCCTCACTGGCCTTCTTTCTATCAAATTCATCAATATTATATATAAGTAAGGTAAATTTATTATCAAAGAGAACCTTACTATATATTGATAGTATTAATACTGATAATGATAAGAGGGGGTTTTTATTTTATTTTTTAATAATTAACAAACTTCTTTATAGATAATAAACAAGAGATAGAGATATAAAATAATTAATATACTAGATATATAGGTGATAAGGTGAGGATACAAGTTAAGAAACTGTTGAAATCCAAGAAAGTATTCAAATATAAAAGTCATAGAAGCTATATTGTAAATTGGACATCAATATAATATTAAGCAAATTATACAATATTAGCTATAAAGGTTATATATAATAATATATACATATATAAATACTATACAATGTAAAATATAAGAATAAAAGCTATTGAAATCAAAGCTTTATAGCTAATTAAAGTAATAAAGTAAGATATAAAGAAAGTTATAAGATAGCAACAAGATAAAGCTAAAGATATACAAATAAGGCTATATGAATTGAAGTATTATATTGAAAAGCAAAAGAGAAATATAATACTGGGTTTCAGAAATATCCTGCAATTATATGATTGAATGATATAAATAATATATGAGATTATTCTACTATTTATAGGAAACCTCTCATTTCTCAACTATCTACTACTATTCTATTCCTTTATACCTTAAAAACTAGACATATGTATCTATAGTGCTAGTATAAACTTTTCTCTATCTCTCTATCTCTCTTTCTCATTCTGTCTAACTTCTTCTCAGATCTCAGTCTATTATTATTGAGGAAGACCTTGCAATATATCTCAGTATAGGTATTCTAAAATGTAGACAAATATATGACTGAATATATTATTATTATATATATACTAATTGATGAATGTAGAACTAAACTTATATCAGCAGAAATGTATAGAAGAAGAAGGAGATGAAGTCATTGAGGAGGTTATTCTAGATCAGAGTCTTATAAAGGAGCTTATTAGGTAGATTAACTTGAGTACTCAGAATATTTATACCTTGGATAGCAGAATTTTTAACTGATTTGAAAATGAGTATCCTCAGTAGGTGGGTTCCAATTATAGAGTTGACATCTATGATATAAATTACCCTAATATATTCAGTATGAGTCTAGAATACAGCCTATAATTCTGAGTAATCATATGACTAATCATTTATTTTACATTATAGAAAAAACCATCATAATTCCAGATTATCAATATATTTGCATATATAATCTTAATTGATCAGTTGATATTAGTAACTGTACCTTTTATATTTTATTAAAAAAAAAAAAAACAATCTTGTTTCTATAATCTAATTTTATAAGTATTTAGATATATATTAAAAATCAAATACAGGTTGTGAAATATTTATATATATCTATATATCTGTTTAGTTATCCATGCATATAAAGTATTAAGATAGAATAAATATTAATCTTTATCTTCCTCAGGTCACTGAAGTCTATATATATTGATACTACTAGCTATATATTATCCTTCTCTATTCTAATAATTTTCTTCATATTGCTCAGAAAATAAAAATAAATAAATAAATAAAATTAAAATAAAATAAAATAAAAATAATATACTAAATAGTAATATCAATAGACTCTAAGCTATAAATTATTGAGACTTATGATTGTATAATAATCAATCATATAAAATAAATAAATGCAAAGTTGACATCAGTAAATTAAGTATATATAATTGACAAAAACATTGTTGAGCAGGTGATTTATAAATTCAAGTATGATTACTTTTTTTTTTTTTTTTTTTTTTTTTTTTTTTTTTTTTTTTTTTTTTTTTTTTTTTTTTTTATAGTAATTCAAGTATGATTACAATAGCTCTCTACTATCTCTTCTTATCAAAGATATTACTGATACTAGATACTCACTATTTTTACCTACTTCTTTATTCTTATTCAGTCTAAAAGAAAGAAAAGAAAAAACCCCCCCATAATATATATTTGCACAATATTTCCATCATAGCCTCAATTCTCTCTTTAAGTCTTCTACTCTTCTAAATAACTTTTTTTTTGGTAGATAACTTTGCTATTTATTACCAATCTATTAAATATAATTATATAACCCCTCCTACTACCCAATATCTCTAGGGAGCTCTCTCTCTATACTCTCATACTTGAATACCACTTTGTCACCCACTACTCTAACTTTCCTCTCACTCTGCTCACAAATTTTCTCCACTAAATAGTACTACCAACCTCTCTGCAGACTCCATTCCAGCCACTAGCCTGCCAAGATATCCTCCATCAACCTTTCTCACCTCAACAACTACTTCTCCAAACTCAAATACTTTCTTTCTCAAAAACAAATAGCTAGTGATCTGCCAGCCCCATCTATATAGCTAATATTTAACCCAAAGTGAGCTACTTCTTCCCCACTCCTCCCACCAATCTATTCCTCAGATCCTCTCATTGATCCTGCTCATCATCTCTTCTATATACAACACCCAATCTATTTCCAACTATTAACCAAAAATCACCAAGTATCTTATACTCTCTCGGCCAATATTCTGGCATCTGTACAAACTCCCCTTTCTGTCCTATATTATAGCACTCCTCATAGTCAAAACTCCCCCCCTCTATAAAATGGTCTGAGTGAAAGTTAAGTATAACATTCCTCTACAGTATGCACTATCAAACTACTCAGTACTTGGGTGGCAACTATTGCCTTATCTTCATACTCCAGGCCCAGACTCTATTCTAGTCCCACTCCTCTCTAATATCTGCTATCTGCTAACTGCTAGGCTATACATTCTGTTCCAACTCTCTCTGATACTTAACTTCATTACCAATATCAAAGTCTATAAGGGGGGTATCTTCTAGTAATACTCTATTCCATCTCTATATTGCCAGACCCCAAGGTATCTCCCCTTTATCTCTCTGTCAGCAAATTCTGATGTAGTGAGCCCCTTTAACTATTTCTCACCAGAAGTCCTTAAATCTCATTCACCCACTATTTTGAAGCCCAACTATAGACAGTAGATCTCCAGTAGATCCTTTTAGTAAGTACCTTATCTCTCAGACCTTCTTTATCAGAGGAATCCAACTACTACTCTTCAGTTCCACTGCTCTCTTTAGCCACTATGCTCTCAGACAATACAACCTTTTTAGGAAGTCAATCAGTCTAAGGCCTCCTCTAGCTACTGGTAATGATAAGATTTTTTAGCTAATATGACTCCTTCTTCTAGCCCAGATCTAATTTTTGGCCAACTTCAATAATCTCTTTACTACTTAGGCCAGAAAGTCTAGATGATATACCAAATACCATAGCTTTGGTAGTCAGTAGACATTCAAAATTATAATGTATCCTATCAAAGACAAGTGATGGCTACTCTAACTTCATAAGACCTCCCTCTAGATAGCTACCTACTGCTCCCACCAAGGTCTTAGTAGGACTGATCTATATACTGAAAGATAAATACCCAAGTATCTCACAGCCTCTCCAGTAGAGACAATTATTCCAATGATATCCCCAATGAGCTAGCCCCCTATAAAACCTTACTGCTCCTCACCCAAGACTTGCTAGGCTACCTTCTGCAACCTTACCACCACTACCTTAGTGACTAACTTCCTGTCCATATCCAGAAGCATGATGAGCTACCAGTTCTTCCAGTCCTCCCTCCTACTCTTATTCTTAAAAAGCAGAGTCACCAGTCCCAGATCCTGCTCACCCACCCATCTCTCTAATTGTAGTACCAAGTTACAAAGTACTATCAACTCTCCCATTACTCTAGAGACATCCACCATCTTCTTCCAAAAGTTCTAGGACAGACCATCCTCTTTTAGTACTATGCTCAGTATAGTTACAGTAAGAACCTGATGAATTTCCTCCTTCTGAACCAGCACTACTAAGCTGTCCAGCCCATTTACTTGTAGTGAGTGCTACTTCTCCAAAGTATATTCTATAGCAGCAGCATCAGCCCCACCCTCCTTCTTATTTCACAAAATACTCTATCTCTCCTTCAATGAGTATAGAATGTCTTGCAAACCATATACCAGTAAACCATCAGAATCAAGAAACTCCTCCTATCTCTATTTCACTCTCCTTGTCTGAAGAGTCCTTGAAAGATACTTAGAGGACCTCTCCCCCTCCTCCAGCCCCTGCCAGTATAGCTGTATAGCCAAATTCTATACTTGTATCTCCTCTTCCTCTCTCAATACCTGTTATAACTCTACAACCTCCAGTTTTGCCTACATCACCCTCTAGTTCTCCACCCTCTCTAAGACCAAGAGTCTTGCCCAATCTTCCAAAAGCCCAGCCAGTCTAGCAGAAGCCTAGCCTCCTCTTCCTCTGCCTTCCTATTACCTTACTAGCTTCACTCCAGTAAACCCTAGCAGTCTCCTTCATCCTCACCCATCAGATATCAACTATAGCACTCTTCTATATCTAACTCTCCATTCTCTACTAAATGTCCTCTACCCACTTATCCCACAATACCTTCTCAGCCAACAAAGAGGAATTGAGGCACCAATGTTCAGACCCATCCCCACTTCTCTCAAAATGACCCTATCTCAACAGCCCCCAGTGATCAGACCATAGACACTACTCAGCCACTAGTAACTTCCAAACATCCAAACCCCAGTAGTCTGCCATCAGCATCCAGTCAATCCTCATCTCCAGGCCATTTGTCCAGTACATATATACTCTTCTATTCCCCCAGAACCCCCTGCCAGTATCTACCAGAGAGCTCAGCCTCTCCACTTCCTCCCATGTCTCCAAACCCCTGCTCCTACCCTCAATCTTCTGCCCTCTGTCAGTTCTATCCACTAATATATCCTGGACCATATTAAAGTCTCTTCTAAGAATATTTACTCTAGTCTCTGTGAGAGTATCACTCTCTAGGAGTCTCTTCACCCAGTCCACTCTCTCACTGCATACAGCAGGGCAATAGCAGAAACTCACTGTAACTGGCTCCCAACCTGGTTGAATCCACTCTCCCCAGACCAGTCTATCTCTCCAGCTCCTCATATCTTGTATTTCTCCTCTACTCTTCTAGACTAGAATCTTAATATTACTCTTCCAAACTATTACACTTTCTCATTCTATTATCTATTTTAGTCTGTCCAAGTTATCTTCATATCTAATATTCTGCAAAAAAAAGAGATCAGCCTCCAAACTCTTCAGCCAAGCAAAAATGTTCTGACATCTAACTGAACTCTACAGCCTATTTACATTCATAGAAAAAATGTTTGTTGTACTATTTATATATAAGAAATAATGTTAATAGTTATATACATTCTCTACAACTCTATATTTATCTCCTCCTGTGCCAAGTCTAAGTTACACTTCACAGCCTTCTTCTCTTCTTCAATCCTCTTAGCCTTCAATCTAACTAGAAGTTCAGCTAGCTCTCCATCCTCCTTTTTCTCAAAGTCCTTATGATACTTCAGAGAGACCTTCTACCAGAGTTATAATCCATATCACTCTACCCACCAGAGAGTAGCCCACTCACCAGTAGTAACTGCTAGCTCTGCCTCTCTCATCTTATCAATCTCATACCCTTTCTTCTTCAAGAAAACTACAAGCACCTCTGCCTTTAGAGCCTCCACCACTCTATCTCTACATAGGATTTGTGCCCAATGATTATTACTAAGCACCCTCAGGTCCACTTCTCCCAACTTCTCAGTCACCAAGTTGTTCATCATCTAGTATATCTATTATAGGTTTCCCACCTCCTTTCTACTTGGAGTCACTGGCCTCTCTTCTCTCAGCATTGAGGTATCTGCCCCAGCACTCACAGTCTCATCCCACTCTTCCTCTGAGATATCCACCAGTTCATCCTCACCAGCTGCCACTATCTGTCTCCCTTTTACCACCTCAGGGACTCCAAAGTATACTTGCTGAGTACTATATATAGGTACATCCTCTGCTGCCCTGCCCCTTATGGCTGGACCCTACCTGACAAGAGGAGGGGTATTCTTCCAGACTTCGAATATACCATCTTTATATAAGTCCTTACTTGGTACTTTCCTCACCTCCTCTGGTCCCATCTCTACATTCTCTTCACTCCTGCTGGCTCAGATATTTACTTTAGTATCTCTAGTATCCTCAATACTATCAGTGACTAGTACTCCCAAACAAATCAAATCAATTCAAATTGAATCGAACTGAGGGTCATTCAAATTGAATCAAATTGGGGATTTTTCAATTTGAATTGAGTTCAAATCGAATTGAATTCAAATTGAATTGAGGGTCTGATTCGAAACCTATTTTTAGAAATGTAATAACTCAATGAATACACGTCCAAATTCAATGATCTTTAGCTTGTTAGATTCCCCTATATAATGGGAATCTAACAAGTTAAAGATCATTGAATTTGGATGTGTATTAATCGAGTGATTTAATTTCTAAAAATAGAGTTTGAATCAGACCTTGAATCAAATTGGACCTCAATTCAAATTGATTCAAATCAAATTGGGCCTCAATTCAATTCGAAGTTTTCGAATTGAATCAAATTTGGGTCCAATTCAATTCAATTCAATTTATTAGGAGCACTATCAGTGATCCTCTTCATCTTTTCCTCCAAGTTTGCTAGCAACTCTCTCTGTCTCTTATATCTCTGAGACCTCTCCCATAGCTCCTTATTAATGTGAATGTGCTTCCCATCAACAATCTCCAAATGTGTCAACTCTATATATGTATGTCTTCCAAGTCTTTGCTCTCTACTCTACTATGCCACTCAGATTTTTCAACACCTCTAATAAGTTCTCTTCCTCCTCCTCACTCCCCTTTACCCTCATCACTTTATATATAAAGGCTTTCTACACTATTACCAAAGACCAATCACAAGCCTTCTCTGTGGTCTCTCTCTCTGCTAACTGAATCTGGACATCAATATCTCCTATCTAGAAGGAGGTCCCTTCTCAGACCCTGAACCTAACATCAATCACTATTCTATACTCAGCCATGACTTCCTCAACTCTCCTTCTTATCTCTATAGCAGTCACTATAGGGACTCCTTTTACCAGAAGCTACACCACCCTAGGATCCTATCTCAAGTAGCACATCATTAAAACACACACCTCTCTAATAGTCAACCCAGCTTTCAGTATATCTTCCAATAGTTCCACCTCCTCAAAGCCCACCTTTACCCCTTCTAGACCTCTCAGAAACTTAACAGATATCATATCATTCATCTACTTAGCAATTAGCCCTAAGATCATTTTTGTTATCACTACTAAGCCTCAGAAGTACAAAGTAACTGTAAACTCTGAAATTGACTTCTTGAGTAACAGAGCCACTGCTAGGCCTATTACACTATCAGTAAGATCACTAGGCCTCATATTCTTCCTATAGCTTAGTCTACCATCAGCAGTCTCATCTAGATTTTTTTCCAGATTGCCCATCACACTCCTATCAGCAGTCACTCTTTTAGCTACTATACTACTGGTCCTCCTACTCTGGCCTCCCAGAGAGGCTCCTCCCTTCTCTCTAGTATCTGCCTTCTCCTTCCCCAGCTCCAGCCATCCATCCAGTCCTATCACCCAAGCTTCCATCTTGATCTTATCAGTGAAGATCAACCACTTTCCCTCTGACTATACTATATCTCCTCCTTTTCTGCTACTACCCCCTCTTCCTCCTGATAAAGTACTTGGTATTCCCAAACCTACTCTCTGACCCCTCTCCATATACTGCCAGCCAAATATACTGAAGCCACCCTATCTAGTATACTCTATAGAACTCTGATTTGAGGATATGTTCTTAAAATATTTCTCTAAAGAATGGTGTAAAAGTAAATGATATATATTTGTATAATATGAGGTATATCAGAAAGAGGTACTAAGGCATCACTCTTTTGAATAATACTCAATTCTCAATATATCACTTTTCTCACTAATGTCTGTCCTCCTAAACAATACTCACTCTAATGATATACTACTTTTCTCAGTATCTTTCTTACCAATATTCTCACCAGGCTTCAATTAAGCTTTATGTCTTTTAGTAGAATCTACTATAGTATCTACTGAGATTATCAGCTATACTAAATCTAGTGCTGGTCAATGCCTACTCATATATCATCATCAGAAGAAGTAGTTATATACTAATTATGAAAAAAAACTACTTGTTTGTCAACTTTATAGATAAGAGAAGTATGAGGAACATATAGTATATTTTAAGAGTTAGAAGAATTACCCCATAACAGTTAAGTATTTATATCTGAGATTGGGAAGAGAAGACAAGTTAGGAATAAGTTTACTAGAATAATGTAAATGTAAAATCATCAAAACACAAATACTACTCTAGGCTATAGTCTCCTTTTCTTTTATTTTCTATTCATTCAGTATAACTGACCTCACATCTCTCTCTCTGAGTATTATTGAAAATAGTAATTTCTATATATACTTATAACAATTTCAATATTTAGTTTAAGGATTTCTATAATACTAATTGATATAGAAATCTTCAGTATATACTCAGATATAAAGACCAAGATTTTCTAGATATTATAGGGCACCTAATAATATATCTACAAGGATATAGTTTATAGATAATTCTGAATTGTATAATACTATTTATAATAATTAAGATAATCTCAGTATTCTTTATAATTGTTAGATAAAGATATAGAAGAATACTTATATAGATATAACTATAGAATACTAGGGATTATTTAACTATAATATGAATATATTTATAGAATAAGTTGTTCAAGATTATAATAAAGTCCCATTCAAAATAGAAACCCCTCAAAATGATATAATTAATCAACTCTAATAAAGGCTTAACAATTAATCTGAATAGTACTATTTTATCTTTAAAAAATATAATATTAATGAAACTCACTAGTTTCATACTTATATTGTGACCAGTATTTCTGCTATCTCTGTATATGATTTATACTTTTAAGTAATGATTAATAGGAATCTTATATTAGAGGAGAAAGAAGGCCCAGCGGGAGCCAAGGGAGCAAACTCAGAGCCAGTGTCAAAGCGAACAGAAGACATGTGGAAGAGCGTGTATAAGGGGGATGAACAAAGAATGTAACCAAAAATGCATCAGCCATTTATTGCCATATAAAAACATGGTCCTTATATACAAAATATGACGTCCCAAAAGAGAGAATGTGTCACAACTTGGGGCAAACCGAATTAGGAACCATATGACTGCTGGAGATAAGTGGAGATAAAGGGGGAGCCAATCCCAGTTACAGGATAAAAATCACAAACAAACACAAACAAAACAAATCCAAATCAAGATTAAAAAACATCCGCAGATCCTGGAGGGGTGAGCGCGAGTGAGGGGTGAGGCCGAAATGGAGTGAGCTGCAGTGAGCCCAAGTGAAGCAAGGGGCTGAAGGCAGTAGAGGGGAGCGGAGTAAGGCCGAGACCCCGGAGTGAGCATGAGATCCCGGAGGGGGCAAGGATGTTTTTTAATCCTCTCTGACAGAGTCAGAGGTACCAGAAGGTGATGAAAATGCAAAATAAGAGCAATGGATTAGAGAAGAAACAGAAGGAAGACACGAACGGGCAATCAGAGGGCATCGAGAAAGAGACGAAAGTCCATGGCATGAAAGAGAAGAGCACAGGACAGTGTCAGGGCATTGAGCAACCCATTGAGCACGATCAAATAGTACAATGAGAATCAGGGGTGGGAAAGAAGAGGGGGTATGGAGTGGGTAAGGGGGGAGAGAGGGAAGGGAGGGGGAGTAAGAGGGAGAGAGAAGGGAAGAGTGAACAACAGACCATTCAACTGAAGCAAGAAGATCACGAACAATAGAAATTGGGTAGGCATGATGATGGATCACGAAGTTGCCAAGAACCCGAACAGCAGACACCCAATCAGAATGACAAGAGCAGCATAAAACAAGATAACAAGCCTCACTCCAAATACATTCAAGAAGAGTGCAATGAGGATGGTTGGACAAGAAGTCAGAGAACTGTTGAGAATGAGGAAAATAAGAATATACAACAGTTTGAAAAGGGGAAAGAGAAATAGAAAGGTCCAAGAAAGGAATACTAGTCATACCGCACATCTAGGTAATAGAATGATGGGGAGGGTAGATACCCAGAAACACATTAGAGATATTAATACCAGCAACAGCGAAGACAATGAAGTCATCAATGTATCAGCGAAAGAAGATATCCCCAGCTCAGAATGTGATGGAAAGAGGTGAAGTATGATCACATATCACATGAAGTTCATGAGCCAAGCCAACTAAGTTGGCGAGAGTGGGGGCACAATTTGTTCCCATGGCAATACCAGATATCTGGTAGAAACAGCCAAGGGCTGACTCAAAGAAATTAGAGCGGCAGATGAAGAGTGTAAGCTCAACAATGGAAGCCAACAAAACAGAGGAATCCAAAGGAAAGATAATGGAACCCAAGAAACGAAGACAATCATCGATCTCATCAAAATGAATAGTAGTATAGAAAGAAGAGAAGTCACCAGAGGCCAAATGGGAAAAATGATGAATGGGCACAATGGTGGAACAAAGAAGGGTGAGCTCCTGGGTATCCCGAAGAATAATATACTCAGGCCCAAGATGGTGCTGAAGAAGAGCCATCCAGGAGAGGAAAAAGCGAGAAAGCCACTTCAAAATCTTGGTGGTAGGCGAACAAAAAGCAGCTGTGATAGGATGCCAAGCCAAAAGAGGCTTGTGAACTTTGGGAAGAGTATAGAAAACTGGAAGATGAACATCTGGAGAGGACAAAGAGTCCTGGAAGAAGTTGAAAATGGAGTTCGCGAAAGGAGAGTCTGAAAGCGATCTAGCAAGAGCTAGAGAAACCCGAATGAGAGTAAGAACCTCATCCAATCCAAGAGCACTAGGCTCATAAGCCGTGGCTCGAAGGAGGGCAGAAAGGCCATCAAGGTAGAGCGATTTAGGAATAAGCACAAAACTCTGATTCTTATCAGTGACTGTGAGTAAGTGTAAAGGCAGTTGCTTGACCAATTTAAGTGCAGTATGTACAGTATGGTCCAAAACTAAGTAAGAGCGAGCACATCCAGGAATGGACAGTGAGCAAGACATATCGAGGAATATGCAGTGTGAAGAAACATTGGGAGGGGGGACCCAATCACTAGGAACAAAATAGCGAGAGGGCATCTCACCACGATCCTCAAAAAAGATGGCAAGGTCAAGAGCACATTGAAAGCACAAAAGACAAGCCAGATTGGTGGAGGAGAATTGGGAGGGAGTTGCAGGAAAAACAAAGCAAGGACCCAAAGATAAGACAAAGACTTGAAGGGGAGAAAGGGGGCAGTCAGCTGAAGAAAAAGGAGGAGACAAAAGAGCCCTGGAAGAAGAGTAAACTCGAAAATTTGGGACAAGCAACTGGGAAAGGTGAAGGGGAGACAATATGAAGAACCACTCAGGGTACACCAGAAGTGATGATGGAATCCGAGACAGGATGGGGACACTGGGAGAGAACCATACCGAGGGGAAGTTTAGGAGTGGGAGATCTTCCCCTTCCCTCTGACTTTTTTTGAAGGCGGCAAGCCTGACGAATGGGAGCACACTCCGTCAGAGTGCCAGACCTTGTGGCCACAGGCTTTTGTGCAGCCCTTACATTCAGGGGCATGGGGAGAGGAGGTGAAGGAGGAACCGGCAGAGGAGGTGGAAGGAGAGTGAGCAGCCAAAGGGGCAGTAGTACGAGGAACACTACCATGGGGGCAGACAGACTTGGCCGGGTGCCAGTAGGCATGGTGGAGGCAACCAGAGCAGACAGCACAAGGCCAGGCCCCAATGGGGCGAGAACTGAGCTGATGGCCATGCTTGAGGGTGGGGGAAACAGAGGAGGAGGAGGTCTTGGCGGGGGAGGGGACCAAGAAGAGGCTGACAAAGCCTGGTTGGGCTTGGCAGGGGTCTTGGCAGGAGTCTTGGAGGGGGCCTTGGCAGTGGTGACAGTGAAGAAATGAACCTCGGCATGGGTGGCAGCACGAGCCTTGGCACGGATGGCCTTGGAGACCGACACCTCAGGGGAGGTGGAGAGGAGAGCAGTGGCGGTGGTGCGAGCAGTGGCGGCGGTATGAGACATCTCTTGCTCGTAGAGGTGAGCAATGAAGGAGGTGCTGGTAAGAAGGAAATGATGTACAGCGTCGATGTTGGCGGCAACCAAAGGAACTTCGTGGATAGTGAACCCACAAAAAGGGGCAGCATTCGAGAGGCGAGAGAAGGCAAAGGCCACAAAAGCAGCACAGGCATGGTGGAAGGAAGCGGAGGTGGTGGCGGTGGAAGCGGTGGCGGCATCGGTGGCAGTGAGCTTGGCGGCAGCAGTAACAGTATGAACCTCTTCAGAGAGAGCTTGGCAGCAGGCCTCAGGGAGAATAGAGTATCGAATGGCAGGTAGAGCAATGATGTTGACATCATGGCAGAGATAAGCCTCCTTAGTGGAGAGGGCAAGAACTGACTAGAACTGAGAAAGGAGCAGACGAGACATAAGACTCGAATGAAACAGTGGTAGGGGTGAAGGCAGGAGGAGGAGGAGGAGGAATCTCATCCATAACTTCGTCGATGAGGACAGAGGCCCCGAGGGTAGGCAGTATAGCAGAGGAGGAAGAAGGCCCAGCGGGAGCCAAGGGAGCAAACCCAGAGTCAGTGTCAAAGCGAACGGAAGACATGTGGAAGAGCATGTATAAGGGGGACGAACAAAGAATGTAACCAAAAATGCATCAGCCATTTATTGCCACATAAAAACACAGTTCTTATATACAAAATATAATGTCCCAAAAGGGAGGACATGCCACAACTCGGGGCAAACCGAATTAGGAACTACATGACTACCAGAGATAAGCAGAGATAAAGGGGGAGCCAATCCCAGTTGTAGGATAAAAATCACAAATAAACACAAACAAAACAAATCCAAATCGAGATTAAAAAACATCCACAGACCCTGGAGAGGTGAGCGCGAGTGAGGGGTGAGGCTGAAATGGAGTGAGCCACAGTGAGCCTGAGCGAAGCAAGGGATCAAAGGCAGCAGAGGGGAGCAGAGTAAGGCCGAGACCCTGGAGTGAGCACGAGACCCTGAAGGGGGCAAGGATGTTTTTTAATCTCAATTTGGATTTGTTTTATTTGTGTTTGTTTGTGATTTTTATTCTGCAACTGGGATTGGCTCCCCCTTTATCTCTGCTTATCTCCAGTAGTCATGTGGTTCCTAATTCAGTTCACCCTGAGTTGTAGCATGTCCTCCCTTTTGGGACATTATATTTTGTATATAAGGACTGCATTTTTATGTGGCAATAAATGGCTGATGCATTTTCGGTTATGTTCTTTGTTCGTCTCCCTTATACATGCTCTTTTACATGTCTTCTGTTCGCTTTGACACTGGCTCTGGGTTTGCTCCCTTGGCTCCCGCTGGGCCTTCTTCCTCTTCAGCTTTTGTAAGATATAGATGATAGGAATGTTGTAATAGCTTTCATCTTCTAGGCTACTGAGTTACTCTATTTATAAATCACAGAATAGTCTCACCTCTATACTAAAAAATAGTTATATAGATAAGAATAATATATTTGCTACAGAATTTCTTATGTAAAATATTAAGAAGCAATCTGTCAAATCTGAAAATCCACCTATAAATATATTGATCCTAGGAAAAGAACTATATAAAGTAGAATCAAAAAGAAGGTATGGGAATATAATGCATAATTAGAGTATAAAGTAAAAAGAGGAGAAAAAAAGAAAATCAAAATATTGATTGAAAAATATATATACTTACTATACTATAATTAGGTTAGAAGATAATAATATAATAATTACTAAAATCTCAAAACAGAGGACAGTTATTGTTTTCATATAATAGTTCCCCAATAATTACAACTAATACTTACCAAATCTGATTATACATACTCTATAGTTAGTTCAAAGTTAATATACTATTATGCTAAACTTAATGACAGTATATTACAGAAAATTTTTTATATATTTCTAATAAAAATATAATTATATTAGGTTACCTCATACTGAGTACAATAGACTACTTATATTTCTTATCTCTAAATAATAATAATAATTAAATCTCACTAATACTAGTAACTTTGATTTTACAAATATCTAGCTAGAGGTTCTATATAATAGATAATATAGCCTTAATGCTTGTAGTATAGATAATATTCTTATCTAATATCTGATATTTGATGCCTAATAATTATTATAAAAAAGCAATCAATTAAATAGAACAATATAAAAATACTATATCTCTCTCACTTTGACTCTCTCCTTCTTTCAGAAAAAAAAAAAAAAAAAAAAAACCATATCTTTGAAGTTATGTGGCAGAAACTTCTTGAGCAATCTATTGAAGTAGCTAATTGTATAAGTATAGCAATAACTATCTTCAGGATTTATATAGATTATAAAGATTAATAACTTCAGAGATATTATATATACTATTCCATATTCTAACTCCCAACAATCTACCTCATAAAGTATGTCCTGGTCATAGCTCTTATCTCAGACTCAATTACCATAATCTATTTTAATAATAAATACTATAACATAAGTTAGTGAAATTCATCTCAACCTCTCAGTATATCTCTAAATCCAAACAGATATATATTTTGATACAGAACTGGAACAATTGAGATCTATGATAGTTTCTATATCTATGGATCTAGGCTTACAAATAATAGATCATCTGAATCAGTGGAAGATAAGAGGTATATAGAAGGAGAAGAGAATGAGAGAGATTATTGTGATCAAAGTCTTGTAGAGAGTAGTAGTCTGTGGTCACTAGTTGGCAAGCTCTGGGCATTTGTAACTTAGGTACAGAGTGAATAGAGGCTAAAGAGAATATCAAATAAATCTAGATATAGTAATTCAAATTACTTTTCATATATATAAGTTATTTTACAATATGATATATCTGGTTATAGACTATATAGAGTAGAATATTATAGCTAGTACTCTAAATGAGCTAATCTAGATCAGATTTGAATTCAATCTGGATCAACTTGGATGAGATTCAAATCTTATTCAGATCAATTCAAATTAACCATTATTTTGATTTCTAAATTAAATAATTAAATATTTATATCAATAACTCAATAAATAATCATCTAATTTTGATAATCTTAATATTATTTGAACATACTTAATAAGGTCTTTCTAATGATACCAAGAATATTGAAATTGGATTATGTGTTGCTGAGTTATCAAGAAAAATGTCTAACTTGCCAATTTTGGAAATTTCTTCAAAAGAATATTTTCCTTAATAGCTTGACAATGTGTAATCTGATTTTAATATTCTTGATATTATTAGAAAGGCCTTATTAAGGGCTTTTAAATGACATCAAGATTATCAAAATTAGATAATTATTTATTATGTTATTAATATAAATATTTAATTGTCTAATTTGAAAATCAAAACAATGATTGATCTAAATAGAATTCAAATCTCATCTAAGTTGATCCAGATGAGATTCAATCTGAATCCAATCTAAATCTATCTGAATTAAATTAACTCATTCAGAGTACTAGTTATAGTAGTTAAATATCATAGTAGTTAATATTTATAAAGCTAGATATGTATATGATATATCTAAGCCATGATCAGTAATTTGTCTAATATTACCCTATTTATCAAAGTGATAGAATAACTGTACTACTGATACTGTCTACAGGGTCCACAGGGTCTATCAGATAGATAATAAAAAAGAATAACAACTACTATAGGAAAAGAGAATAATATATTACTACTCTTAGTCATTCAATTAGTTTATAGAGTAGATGATACTATATATATATTCATTCCAATCTCTGTACTAATTTCATTCTCTTCTCCTATTCAGTTCCAAAGTATACTGTCTCAATGTGACTAGTAGAATATACTCATATATATAAGTTACATTTGTATTATTATTCTTACTATTGAGATTCAATATTTTACTTTTTTTTTAGTATAGTCAATTGGTTGTTTTAAACTTGATACTCAGCAAGATACTCTGGTATGATATTCTCAAGACTATACTGCATGACATCCAGGTTTTTCAATATTCTCAATAACCTCTCAACTCCTTAGATATCTCAGTACTTACATATAATAATCTAATATATAGTAATTTCATATTATAACTATAATCAAGCATTATATTGAAAATATCTACTAGCATATTTATAATTAATTTTATATCATAACTATGATTAAGTATTTTAATAAAAATATCTACTAAGTAAATTTAAAATCTATTATCTATATATGACTATATCTTAATATTATTAATAATTATCCCTCTTGAAGAAGTTATGTTTCAAAATCTTATATATATAGCTTTAATTTTCTCATAACCACCTTTATAAGACTATATATAATATCAATATTAATATATAGTATACTCTAAATTGATACTAAAAGTATATATATATATATATATATATATATATATTTATATTTATAAGCTAATAGTTTGCAAAATCTTATTTTAATTTATTTTACTTACTTTATCAGAAGAGTAATATAATGTTTGAATGTACTCAGAATATTGTTTATTATTAAATTATTAGAGATATCTTTATCAAAACAACTAGTAGTTATTTTACTATTAAGATATAGAATATTGTTATCTTCTATAGTGATGATAATATCCTTATCACCTATTACTCCAAAAATATACACTATAATAGTAATGATGAAAATGAAAATTATTATTAAATATATATATAACAAAATGATATGTATACTCTATTATACAAATTCTATATAAACCTAGTATTAAAAATCTAACTTCCAATCTAAGTCAAATTAGATATTTTGATTGAGTACTTTCCCAATGATCAGTCTATAGTAGTAACTTTCTTTTCTATAGTCTTAACATTTAATAATAATGAGTCTATAGCAGCAATCTCAATATTTATTATTAATGAGCTCATACTAGTAACTTCTCTTACTGCAGCTATATTAGTCTCAATGTTTATTATTAAAGAGTCTACAGCAGCATTGTCCCTTGCTATAGCCATGTCAGCCTCTCTTACCATAGCATTTGTTTGAGAATATTTGATCTACAAAAAGAAGAAAAAAAAAACATTAATTAAAGATATTGAATAATATTAAATAACTAACTAAATATTTATATTCTATTAATATATAGAAATAAACTGTATATCTATGTTTCAGACCTTTAAGTACTTTGTTATATATTATTTAATAAAAGATTTTAGTATCCTTTTTACTTTAGAAATAGATATACTTATATCTATAAATATATCAATATAAAGAAATTAAAATTTAATATAACTATACTAAAATATTTAAAATAAACTATTAACAATACTCATGCCTTTTTATGTGATTTTAAAATATATAGAAATTGTAATAATAACTTAGCATATAGCTAGTTTTTAACAATATTATATATTACTTCAATAATATTATCAGTAATATATATAGAGAAGCTAGGTCTTCCATAAAAGAGAAATAGATTATATTGGTCCAATATATATATATATAATAAAATAAAGACAAAACACTATCAAAGGTACCTCCAATCTATAAGAGAAAGGTAAAGATACCTATAAAAAAAACATCTCAAACTATAAGGGAAAATAAAGATATACCTACAGAAAAATTACCAATTCATATAGGAAAGATGAAGATACCCTATAGGAAAAGTATCTCAATCTATAAGGAAAAGATAATGATACTCTATAAAAGAAAAAAGACACACAATCTATAAGAGATTGGCAATATAAATATATTCTACTTTCTATAAGAAAAATACAAGATATCTCTTAGATAAGTACCCCAATCTCTGAGGATATGAGTCCATTATCAGTAGTAGCCAAATAATATCCACTCTGATGGTACTACAAATTCAGTAGAATTTCTTATATCATCTAATGATGGAAAATAAACAATATATAATATATAGAACTAAATACTTATTAGTTATTCAGAAGATATTCTAGTAAAATAGGAAAATAAATAAAATATGAAATATAAATATAATAAGAATATGAAATACAGGTAGAAATATAAAATATAGTAGAATATGAAATACTATCATACCAGTTATTCTATATATTTAGAAGTAGTCATAAATTCTACAATAAGAATTACTTTATCTTAGAAGGAAAGAATAGTGTAGTACCTAAAAAGGTAAAAACATGAAAATATAGTGTAAAAATATAAATATAAGATAAGAATGTAAAAAATTCCAAAAAAAAATAAACAAATTTGAAAGGAAATATAAATCAATAGATACAGATTCTACAATAAGAAATATCTTTTGAAAAAATAAGTAAATATAGTAAATATAATATTCTTACTTGAAAGCTTATTATAAGAATAAAGTAGTACTATAAAAATATAAGTTAAAAATGATATTGCCAAATATATGACTTAACTCTCAGGATTGTAAATTTTTTTTTAAATAGCTCTAGTAACAAAAGCAACTAGTCAAGTTAAAGATACTTTAAGTATAAAAAAAAAAAAAAAAAAAAAAGTTAATAATACTTTTTATTTAATATTATCTTTCTATTAATAACTTTTAATTTGTAGTTCCTATAGCACACTCTATTAGAGATAGTATCAATAGGTCTGAATAAAAAAAGAAAATAAAAATAAAGAATATTTAAGATATATTTAATTACTAAAATAAATATTTTCAATATATTATAGTTAAATATGATATTTTATAAAGATAATAATATAACAATATAATAATATATATATTTTTTTTAAAAAATAATAAATAAGAAAGTAAATATTTAAATTAAAGAGAATAATTTAATCTTTATAATTAGTATAGTTTTCAAAATTTTATATAGATTTTTAGTATTTTTTTTTTTTATAAGTACTAAGTTTCTTTAAGAGTTTGTATATTTATAGAGTCCAGAATATCTATTTTTAAATATAGTTTTATTTTAATTAATTTAGAGACTTATTTATAAATTATAGATTTAAGTTTTATTGAGTTATATTTCTGAGAGTATTTATATATTTTTAAGATCTTTTATATTTGACTAACTATTAATTACTCAAATATAATATAAAAGTTATACCATAATAGTATTATTATTAAGTTATAATAATGCTATTTAATAATATTATTTTTATATAACTATAAGATAATTATTTTAGATTTTATTATAAACTTATAATATATTATATTATATAATATAATAGTAATAGACTTTTATATATATATAATTAGCTATTACTCAGATTATATAACAAATTCTCAGTAGTTTTCTAGAAAAATATACTAGTAATATATTATTAACTCAAAACTTAAAAGAGTATACTAAGTAGGAGAATCTTAGTATATTTAACTAGTAGTATATAGAGAGAGAGTATAGTATTGAAAAGAGCTCTATAGGTCCTTATAAAGATAGAGATAGGGCTGGAGATAGCAGAAGTTCAGAAGGAGAGAAACTGAAGATAGAGAAGATAAGCTTTGCTAACAAGGTTAAGACCAGAGGTATATCTGTAGAACTGGATAGATGATTGAGAAAAAAGAAGAAGATATCTGCTATAGGGTCTAGAGGAGCTGCTCTAGAGGCTAGAGTAGTAGGACTAGTGGAATAGTAGCTAGAGAGAAGAGAGAGACTACTGATAATGATATGATAGCTAATCTAAAAAAAAATCTAGATATGATAGCTGATGAGAGAGCTGAGTTGATGAGTGATATAAGGTTTAGTAATTTAGTAAATAGTATAATAGGTCTGATAGTAGTACTATTACTCAAAAGTTAGTGTTAGAATTTATAGTCACCTTGTACTTCAGAGGCTTAGTAATTATGATAAAGTTGGTTCTGGGGCTACTAATCCAACAGATGAAGAAAACAGTCTTGGTGAAGTTTCTATGAGAGCTAAAAGAGATAGAAGTTAGATTTGAGGAAAAGGAGCTTATACTAGAGATACTAGAGAAGAGTGTGGTAGTTGGAGAGATAGTAGTCTCAATAATAAGATATTTGAGATAAGACCCTCAGGTAGTCTAGCTAGTGGTAGCAAATATTCCTATAGTGAGAAGAGAGAAGGTAAAAAAGCTAATTGTGAATATAATAAAGAAGTATGAGTATATAGTAGATGTTGATTTCTGGGTATAGGAAAGAATAGAGTTCAGGACTAGTAATATAGATATTAGAATATAACTGACTGAGAAGAAGAATATAGAGAAGGTGAGAGACTGGTCAGTAATATTGAAGTAAGACCCTATTGAGTATAAGGTATTAAGAGTAAAAAAGACTCTAGAGAAGAAGAACTTGCTAGAGGCTCTGAAGGATCTCACAGGAGTATAAAGTGATACAAAGTAACCTGAAAAAAGTATGAGACATGGTTGTGGAGATTATTAATAATAAGAGAGTATAGTTAGACTAAGCTATATAAGAGAAGGCTTAGGAGAGATAAAGGCAGAGGAATCTCCTGACAGACTTAGAGGGAGGGCTGAAGATTGCTATAGATACTAAAGAATCAGAGATAATAATCAGTATCTGGGCTAGAGAGAGGGCAGAGCTAGAGAGTAGTGGCTCAGTAGAGAGGGTAGCCCAGAGGAAGAGTATTATAGTTGAGAGAGATAAAGAGAAGACTGTGGCCTCAGTTATATATAGGATCCTAAATATGGATCTAGAGTTTAAATTACAAGATATGTCTGAGGAATTCTGAGATAAGTTAATAGAAGTAAGTACAGTAGGGAGTTAGAAGATGGAGGGGTAGTTAGTAGACCTAAGGGAAGAGAGAGTTGGTGGTGAACAATAGCTCTGGTGGATATTGATAAATATGATAGCTGATGAGTTAGGGGAAATTAACTTTAGAGTAATCAGTGAGATGTATTAGAGGACTGTTTTGAGAGAAGAGAGAGTAGTATATAAGCTGTAGGATAAACTAATAATAGCTCTGCTAGAGGCAAAGGAGTATAAAGTGGATGAGCATAGAGAGGCCACTCTGCTGAAGATTGCAGATGAGTATATAGTATATCTGTGAGAGCTAAGAAAAGGTCTGGCAAAATGATAAGTAGAATGTGAGAAGTATTAGATAATAATAGAAGAGTAGGATAGAGAGGACTGTCTAGAGATACTAATAGTACTAAATACTCAACAGAAGATAGATAATAACCTAATGGCTAAAAGAAACTTAGATGTTGCTAGTAATATAGTGAGTATAGAGCTGTAGATTGGTTGATTCTCTTATAACTATTTTTTTTTCTATAAATAATATATATAACTAGAATCTTCTTTTTGAATATCAATAGTCTTAGGGGGGTAATACAGAGAAGAAACATTTTCTCTTGGCTGAAAGGGCTAAAAGTAGACCTATTTCTACTATAGAATGTAGAGAATAATGAGACTTAAATATACAGAATTAGACTTAGGAATGGGGGGAGTAGTAGTATGATAGAGCAGAGTAGATATACTTATTTATAAAAAAAAGAGAGATATTATGAGAATCAGACATTAGAGAAAAAAACTTATATGAGAGGGCTGGGATAGGATATATGGCTTAGTAGTTAGCAGATAGTGGATATTGGAGAGGAGTGAGACTAGAATAGAGTCTGAGCCTGGAGTGTAGAGATAAGATGATGACTACTGTCTAAGTACTAGGTAGTCTAGTGGTATATGCTATAGAGGAATATTATACTCAACTTTCACTTAGATTAGTGCTCCTAACAAGTCAATTTAATCCGGATTGGATTCGGATTGATTCAGATTGAATCCCATCTGGATCAACTTGGATGGGATTCGAATCCCATCCGGATGGATTCGAATCGGATTCGAATCGGATTCGAATCGGATTCGAATCAACCATTGTTTTGATTTCCAAATTAGACAATTAAATGTTTACATCAATAATTTGATGAATAATCATCCAAATTTGATGAT